>CM056589.1:59856482-59908982 GCA_029721435.1 Gymnothorax reevesii | reverse complement strand
AGTCACTCGTTGCTGCCTTAAGCCCCTCTGTCTCGCTCTGCGGTGTGATTGAGCTCTAATGCGGCCTAAAGCCTGACAGAAAGGACAGATTTACTGTATTTCGTCTGCAGGCCTTTTATCAGACAGCCGTAATAAATCTGAAAGACCCAAAGTCTTCATTTTTGGGAAGAAAGGCAGCTCAGATTAGCCATATCTCTTACATTACTGTCTTCTAAAAGCCTCCTGAAATGTCAGATATCAAAAGTAATTTCAGAGGAGACCGACGTGGGTTTAGAGTGTTTGGTTTGCTCGCTCAGGGCAGGATAGATGTGTGTGTGTGTGCCTGTGTGCGTGTGTGTGTGTGTGTGTGTACGTGTATGTGGGTGTGTGCGTGTGTGTGTGCGTGTGTGCGTGTGTGTGTGTGTGTGTGTGTGTGTGTGTGTGTGTGTGTACGTGTGTGTGCGTGTGTGTGTGTGTCTGTGTGTGTGTGTGTGTGTGTGTGTGTGTGTGTGTGTACGTGTGTGTGCGTGTGTGTGTGTGTCTGTGTGTGTGCGTGTGTGTGTGTGTGTGTGTGCATGTGTACGTGTGTGTGCGTGTGTGTGTGTGTGTCTGTGTGTGCGTGTGTGTGCGTGTGTGTGTGTGTGTGTGTGTGTGTCTGTGCGTGTGTGTGTGTGCGTGTGTGTGCGTGTGTGTGTGTGTGTGTGTGTGTGTGCGTGTGTGTGTGTGTGTGTGTGTGCGTGTGTACGTGTGTGTGCGTGTGTGTGTGTGTGTCTGTGTGTGCGTGTGTGTGCGTGTGTGTGTGTGTGTACGTGTGTGTGCGTGTGTGTGTGTGTGTGTGTGTGTCTGTGTGTGTGTTTGTGTGCGTGTATGTGAGTGTGTGTGTGCGTGTGTGTGTGTGCGCGTGTGTGCGTGTGTGTACGTGTGTGTGCGTGTGCGTACGTGTGTGTGTGTGTGCGTGTTTGTGCGTGTGCTTGTTTGTGCGTGTTTGCTTGTGTGTGTGCGTGCGTGCGTGTGTGTGTGTGTGTGTCTCTGTGTGTGCGTGTGTGTGTGTGTGTGTGTGTCTCTGTGTGTGCGTGTGTGTGTGTGTGTGTGTGTGTGTGTGTGTGTGTGTGTGAGCCCGACCCGTCAGGGAACACACAGATAGTTCTGTGGCCTCTGTCCCTCCCTGTGTCACCATCAATATCAGGGACAGGCTGCTGAGGATCTACACACACGTCTGATGCGGTGTGTGACACAGGCAGATGCAGCAGTAGCTGTGTGTGTGTGTGTGTGTGTGTTCTCATACTTCCTACGTACTGAGGACCGGAATGAGTTTTTAACCAAGAAATTAAGTCTTTTTTGAGAAGTGAGGACATTTTCGCCGGTCCTCACAACTACAAAGGCAAATTCTGACTTAGTAGTTAAGGTTTGGGTAAGGTTAGAATTAGGGAGAGTTTAAGGACAGGGTAAGGTTAGAATTAGGGATAGGTTAAGGTTAGGTTAAGGTTAGAATTAGGTATAGGTTAAGGCTAGAATTAGGGATAGGTTAAGGTTAGAATTAGGGATAGGTTAAGGTTAGGGTAAGGTTAGAATTAGGGATAGGTTAAGGTTAGGGTAAGGGTTTGGGTTAAGGTTAGAATTCGGGATAGGTTAAGGTTAGGTCAAGGTTAGAATTAGGGATAGGTTAAGGTTAGGGTAAGGGTTTGGGTTAAGGTTAGAATTCGGGATAGGTTAAGGTTAGGTCAAGGTTAGAATTAGGGACAGGTTAAGGTTAGGGTTAGGGTTCGGCATACATTGTTTAATTATTGTTAACATTGGGGAAAGGCTGTAGAGAGCAAGAGCCGGCTTGCTGTAACAGAGGACTTACACTGATTTACAGGTACCTGACACCTTTATGGAGAGCAGAGGTTGTGGATTAACACGTTGAGTGTAAATCAGCTGGTTTAGTGTTCCCTGCCTGCCAAACTGTGCAAACACAGACTCGTGCCCTAATGACTGTGCTACCCTCTGTCTTGCTGTAATAACTGGTTACGATACTCTCATGCTACGCTTCTGTCAGTGAGCGCAGCCCCAGGCTGTGCTGCTGCAGTGGAGGGTCCTTCAGAACTGGGTCACAAGGAATCCCCTCCAGTGCAGTGCAGTGCAGTGCTGTGCAGTTAGGGATCCCAGTGCCTTACAGCTCTGCAGAGCCCAGCGTAATGACTGCACTAATCTCCGGCCCTCGGCCTGCTGCTCTTGTCTGTTCAGAGCAGTGTGTGTTTGAGCTGCTGCGCTGGATCAGGCAGACGGCTGATGGAAGAGAGGAGCGGGCTCTTCTCAAATGGTGCAGTTGGTATTTTTTGTGCTTAGATTGTCGTGTGTAAAATTCTGTATGAAGATCTGAAATGATTAAGTGTGACAGATATGTAAAATGGAGGATTACTTACTGCCTGTCGCTCTGGAGCCGAGGGACTCTGGGCTCATGTGTGATTTATACACAGATTCATTATGATTACGGTCAACAGAAGGGTTTCCCAATAACATGAGGGCTGCGGATGATTTCAGATGCCCTTTTACACACAGGCAGAGAGACGGACGGTCACCGGCGAATCAGAAAATTACTTTGCTTCAGGTCTTCCATGAAACAGCCGTGGCAGCCCAGAGGAGTGGCTGTGTGTCGCTTCAGACACCGATGAAACAGTTTTACCCTCTTCAAGATCACCTACAGAATTCAGCAGTCATTACAGGATTAGTCCAAATCAAAAATTATTCGGGTTTTGTATTTTATTGATCTATTATTATCAGGACGTCCTCACTGAGTCTAGAGTCTCTCTTTATGAAGCATTATTTACCAAAGTTTCAAAAACAGCAATAATAAAAACAAAAATGCGGAGATAAATTGATAAATGTCGGGTAGCAAACCTGCTGCAACATGAATGTTTGCTGTGCTCCTCCGACAGCTGAGACTAAAGGAGCCGTTCAGCCCGAAATCACAAGCACAGATTTTTCCTGTAACCTGCAGTACTGTTAACCCGTCTATATTGCTTTGGTGTGTCGCCAAGTTTGGGAGGCATTGACCACAGGGACGTCGACTTTCTCTCTAATACAGTGAAACTGAGTCAAACTGAATTGAAATTAATCTGGAAATCATGGGCCCAGAACATCCACAGACCACAGATCCTCAGACATATTGTGAGCAGTTTAAAGTTGGAGCTGTTTTCTTAATACTGAACTTTTCCCAGCTTCCGCGCAGTCCAGGCCTGTGGGAAAGTGCTGTGTTTGTAACACATGTACCGTCCCTGAACTCCATCTCTTGTCTTGGACTGTTTTTCGTTTTTTCATAAAATATTTTTGTTGCTTCTTCTGGATTTTTATGGGAGGGGTTTGTGCAGAGAGATGAAAATGACAGGGAATGAGAGCGAAGTAGATAGACGGGCGACGGAAGTAAGCGGCCAGATTCGAACCGTCAGTGTTGTAGCTCGTGCTTTACTGGCTGCATCACCAAAACACTGAGTCTGTTAGCTTAATTAGCTCTCTTACTCCGCATATGTATTTCTATGCGCTGTGTTGAAGGACAGGGGTGTTAAACTCGCTGTGTTCTCCCTCAGATAAGAGCAGGTTGTGTGTCGGAGCGAAGGGCCACACAGGAAGCGTAGCGCTCTCTAACACTGCGGCGCGGAGGGAGCTAATTGGAGGAGGAATCTTAGATGATGTTCAGCTGTCAGGAGGTCTGTCCAATGTTGCAGCATTAAACTGAGACAAGCATCCCTCTCAAAAACAAAAGGCACTTTTTATCTTTTTATAGCTACTGGACAATTCCTTTGTCATAGTGGTTTGTCATCAGAGTCTCCAAGGCCTAAAGAGCCAGTCTGTCTTTACAAGTGAAAAATATCAGCTTCAAGAAGCTCTGTTTGGTGCTTAATATTGTTTTATTGTCATTTATTAAGTCACAATTTCGCTGCTCTCTTGATTAATTTTGACCAGGTTTTCTTGTATTTATTTAGAGTAATTCAAGTCGTATCAGGAATTCTCCGCTTGGTTCCTCAGCCGAAATGAATAATATCTTGAGCTGTTCTGTGTCTGTCAGTGTGGGTGCAGAAATGCTTCTCTGAGGATCAGGAGTGGCTGAAGTTTTCCTCAGGCTCACGCTGTTCTGATCCAGTCCAGGAACCGAATGTGGAGGCTGAGTACGATCTAACAGTAGAGTTTACTGACAGTAATGGGGTACTGACAGAGGGACAGTGTCTAGAGCGCCACCCGGCCAGTGGCTTTCTGGGATGGATGCCAGATGGTGGGCCCACTTTGCCATGGCCGGACTGTCAGATGGCAACAATCCCAATCCTGATGACCGTAGAAAGCACAGGAGCTTGTTCCTAATAAACTGGGCTTAGGAACAGACAGAGTAGATTAACAGGAACACGGTCCCTATCCTGGAGACTGAGAGTCAGGTTTGGGAGTTATTATTATTATTATTATTATTAACTGAACTAGGAAGAGAATTTCTGTATTTAACGATCATTATACAAGTAGATTTCATTTCAATTTGAAAAGATGACAAGCTTTTATTTGGAAATACTGTCCGGTTGCTAAAGGGGATATAGTGATGATCCAACACCTTGCAAAGTAATCAAAGTAACGGAACACACACACACACACGTGTATTTTATATGCAAACACACATGTGAAGGGAGGGGAACATGACCCGTACGCAGCTGGTGAGCATCGCAGGACACGAACCAATCAAGAGAGACGATACATCTAACGCACACGTAACAGGAGACAGGAGAGGGATTCACACTGGAGTTATGACTCATACAGCAAATCACTAAAACACCGGTCACTGCTGTTCGGGGGACATGATCTGTCTTGAACAGAGAAGATGGAGATTAATTTCAGTTTAAAGTCAGACATCAGACCTGTTGAAAAAAAAAACAAAGACAGCTCAGCTGGTCGCTGTTTTTCTTGCAGATGACCTGTGCATGTGGTGTTATAGATGGAGATGTGCTGTTTTATGCTGCTGACCAGAACAAACCAGTGTGGTCATTCTGATTCACCAGCTAAACCAGTATAAACCAGCGCTGGGCAGCGTGGTGCTGTTTTTTCAGCGGGGTAATTCAGAGTTTTGTTAGCTGGCTGATATTTATCATGTGAACAGTACTGTCCCATACAGGATGAAATTGATACTTTCTGAAACTGTGCCAAAATGACTTGGGCTAATTATTTAGTCTGCGGAAAGCTGGCACTTTGCAGCCTCATTGGAAATATCTGCACTTTGGGAAGTTACTTCATTGTACTGGATTAGAGAGCAAAAGAGAAAGATTCTTAAGATAAGATACAGTTTCTTGAATCCCGTGGGGTAATTTGTCCTCTGCATGTCACCCATCCCATAGTTAGGAGCAGTGGGCAGCCACAGAGCAGCGCCGGGGACCTACTCCAGATCTAAAGCCAGTTCCTTGGTCAGGGGTTCTGACAGGAGTGTTCCTGTGGTGCATGTCTTGTGGGTGGGGGTAACCGGAGGAAAGCCATGCAAACACGGGGAGAACATGTAAACTCCACACAATGGCCCCATGCCGGATTCGAACCCACAACCATCTTGGCGGCAGTGCTAACCACGACGCCACTGTGCCACCCGGAACTGGATTCCCTCCTGGATGGAAAACAGCAGGAATTGTGTTGGGGCGCTGCTGCTGTAACTGCGGTGTGTGAGATGGGTGGAGCACAGGACAGCTGTGGGTGTTTCAGAGGTTTTGATGGAAGTTCAGTGGATTCTGTGGTGTTTTGTATAGGACACATGAGGCCTTAGAAAATAACACACGTTTCTCGTCATCTGCTCCCCAACTACACTTTAAGAGGATAAATTATGATGAATGAGCTGATTTGGCCACAGTACTGCGGACACAGTGAGCAATGACTCCCGATGCACCGCTTTTCTATTAGAGCCACCAGTAGTCACCATATTACTCTAACTATAAAAACAGGAGAGATTTAGTGTGTGTGTGTGTGTGTGTGTGCGTGTGTGTGTGTGTGTGTGTGTGTGTCTGCGTGTGTGTGTGTGTCTGCGTGTGTGTGTGTGTGTGTGTGTGTGTTTGTGTGTGTGTGTCTGTGTGTGTGTGTGTGTGTATGTGTATGTGTTTGTTTGTAAGTGGCTCTGCATATGCGCATTTGATTCTTTAATTACACTTTGGCTGTTGTTTACTGAATCTTTGGGCGTTTGATGTGGGGAAATGACCCGTCCTCCTTGATTACAGCCATGTTAATGTGAACTGACACAGTAATTGCAGGGTCTCTGTGAGGGAACAGTCGCCTGCCTCATCCATGGTTGTGTCACGATGAGCACTTTACTCATCACTACTCCCTCCCTCTGTTTGCACAGTTACTCTGTTAATAACACTGAATGCTGATAGCAGGAAATGGATGAACAGACTGCAGGGCACAGCCCGGCTCAGGTGGTCCAAATATTCACCTCTTCAGTTCAGCAAATCTATACATGGGTCCATCAAACACAGATGCTGTTTCCAAACCTGTGAAAATGTAGGTCTGTTTTAAATTCCGGCTGAGATATTGTGGTTTCCTTGGATCCCAAATATGTCCTGCTGATGGAGAGGGAAATGAGTATAAAATTAGGCTGTGGCCATGTAAAGGTGTTACCCTGCGCACACAGAATAAGTGTGATGTCGCTTCACTGCAAATTCCTGCAACTTGCATATTTGCAACAATTTGGAAAAAAATCTTTGATCCAACTTTAAGGGAAATTCATGCGAAAATAAGAGTTTAGGGGGTTAAGCAGAAATGGAGTTTCATGTGAAGGTCACTGCAGTTGATGCTGTTGCAGGGGAGAATGTGTGAACAAGAGCGGCACAGTGACAGCCATTATATGAACACCTTTGTCTCCATCAGACATGAGTAAAAAACACTCCACTCAAAAAAAAAAAAAAAAAATAAAAAATTTCTATTCCCAGTGGCAACCCGCTAATATGCAGCAGGGCATCCTAAAATATACTGCTGTATATGGCTGGATATGTTGGTTAGAGTGTTAAATGGTGTTTCTTAGATTTCACTTGACCTGTTCTTCAGTTGAAGTTCCTCATTTTAAAGCGGCTTCTTCTCACGGCACTGGTGTGTGCTCTTCCTCAGTGGCGCCCTTTCCTGCCTGGCCTGAAGTACGAGGTCATCGACTCCGCTTACATCTCCCTGTACACAGGTAAACACCATCATCCACTCTTACATCTTCCTATACACAGGTAAACACCATCATCCACTCTTACATCTCCCTGTACACAGGTAAACACCATCATCCACTCTTACATCTCCCTGTACACAGGTAAACACCATCATCCTCTCTTACATCTGCCTGTACACAGGTAAATACCACCATCCACTCTTACCTCTCCCTGTACACAGGTAAACACCATCATCCACTCTTACATCTCCCTGTACACAGATAAACTCCATCATCCACTCTTACATCTCCCTGTACACAGGTAAACACTATCATCCACTCGTACATCTCCCTTTACACAGGTAAACACCATCATCCACTCTTACATCTCCCTGTACACAGGTAAACACCATCATCCACTCTTACATCTCCCTGTACACAGGTAAACCCCATCATCCACTCTTACATCTCCCTGTACACAGGTAAACACCATCATCCACTCTTACACCTTCCTGTACACTGGTAAACACCATCATCCACTCTTACATCTTCCTGTACATAGGTAATCACCATCATCCACTCTTACATCTCCCTGTACACAAGTAAACACCATCATCCACTCTTACATCTCCCTGTACACAGGTAAACACTATCATCCACGCTTACATCTTCCTGTACACAGGTAAACACCATCATCCACTCTTACATCTTCCTGTACACAGGTAAACACCATCATCCACTCTTACATCTCCCTGTACACAGGTAAACGCCATCATCCACTCTTACATCTCCCTGTACACAGGTAAACACAATCGTCCACTCTTACAACTCCCTGTACACAGGTAAACTCCATCATCCACACTTACATCTCCCCGTACACAGGTAAACACCATCATCCACTCTTACTTCTCAGTCTACACAGGTAAACACTCTCATCCACTCTTACATCTCCTTGTACACAGGTAAACACATTCATCTACTCTTACATCAGAGAAGGATCAGAGTAACTGCGGATCGTGAAGGAACAGAGTACTGAGGATCTTTAAGGAACAGAGTATTGCGGAGCGTGAAGAAGCAGTATTTCGCAGCTTGAAGGAACAGAGTACTGCGGTGTGTGAAGGAACAGAGTGCTGTGGAGCGTGAAGAAAAGGAGCATTGCTGAGCATGAAGGAACAGAGTACTGAGGATCTTGAAGGAACAGAGTATTGCGGAGTGTGAAGAAACAGAGTATTTCGCAGCTTGAAGGAACAGATTATTGCGGAGCGTGAAGTAACAGTATTGCGGAGCTTGATGGAACAGAGTACTGCGGAGCTTGAAGGAACAGAGTACTGCGGAGCGTGAGGGAACAGAGTATTGCGGAGCATGAAGGAACAGAGTACTGCGGAGCTTGAAGGAACAGAGTACTGCGGAGCATGAAGGAACAGAGTATTGCGGACCTTGAAGGAACTGAGTACTGCAGAGCTTGAAGGAACAGAGTACTGCGGAGCATGAAGGAACAGAGTATGTTGGAGCGTGAAGGAAGGAGTACTGCAGAGTGTGAAGGAACAGAGTATTGCAAAGCGTGAAGGAACAGAGTATTTCGCAGCTTGAAGGAACAGATTATTGCGAAGCTTGAAGGAACAGAGTATTGCGGAGCTTGACGGAACAGGGTACTGCAGAGCTTGAAGGAACAGAGTACTGAGGATCTTAAAAGAACAGAGTATTGCGGAGCGTGAAGAAACAGTATTTCGCAGCTTGAAGGAACAGAGTTATACGGAGCATGAAGGAACAAAGTACTGCGGAGCATGAGGGAACAGAGTATTGCGGAGCATGAAGAAACAGTATTTCGCAGCTTGAAGGAACAGAGTTCTGCGGAGCATGAAGGAACAGAGTACTGCGGAGCTTGAAGGAACAGTACTGCGGAGTTTGAAGGAACTGAGTACTGCAGAGCATGCAGGAACAGAGTACTGCGGAGCATGAAGGAACAGAGTACTGCAGAGCTTGAAGGAACAGAGTACTGCGTAGCTTAAAGGAACAGAGTATTGCGGAGCTTGAAGGAACGGAGTACTGCGGAGCGTGAATGAACAGAGTACTGCGGAGCGTGAATGAACAGAGTACTGCGGATCGTGAATGAACAGAGTACTGCGGATTGTGAATGAACAGAGTACTGCGGAGCGTGAAGGAACAGAGTACTGCGGAGCGTGAAGGAACAGAGTACTGCAGAGCGTGAAGGAACAGAGTACTGCGGAGCGTGAATTTTGGGATCTATACAACTCATTAGAGAAAAAATCCACGGATCTGCCTTGCTATCATTACACCAGAAATATTACTTAATTCATTGTCATATTTCCTTTGCTGATCGCTCAGAACATTTTGATGTTCGACAGCGTATGACTGGGAGTGTCTTTCCCGTGCAGTGAAGATCTGTAAATCACTCCGCATGAGTGAAAGGCTAAGTTCTGTCCCTGGCAGCCGCACACCACAGACAGTTTGTGTCACAGGGAAAGATGAGCTTTAATGAAGGGGCTCCGCTGTCCCTCAGCCGTTTCCCAGCATGCTGTGCGGCACTGTGGGGACACTGGTGCGTGCGTGAGGACTGAGCAGCAGCAGGATCTCGCAGCCGGGGGCCGTATGCGTGTATTTATAGCCTCTCTCCCACGTGCGTTCAGCTCCATGCGGCCGTGTTTCTCCGCCCACATACAGGCCTCTTCGATCCCTCCCCGCCATCGTTTCGCTGCAGCCCTCCTGTGATTGTGAGGTTTTAATCCGCTGTGGAACGAGGTCAGCAGTGCCAAATTAATTTTCCTAGAACTGGGAACATCTGAAGAACTATATAACTTTTACAGAGCATTTTTTTGAGTAGATTTGAAAGATTTCTGCTTTATCTTCATGCAGACAGATTGGTCCCTTCAGAACCTGCCCCCCTCACAGATTTGACGTTGACGGATCTCCGTCCGTACGGATTGAGTATACAGTGCAGATGCACATTTATAGGATGCTGAGGTTGCAGGTGGCCCCTGATTGTGCTCTCTGTCCCACAGATGAGTCCAGCCTGAAGATGAACAGTGTGGATCATATCCCACAGACACTGGCCAGTCACAGCCGGCCCCCACACCTGTCTCCAGGCAACAGCCAGCACGGCGCGGACATGCTGAGACTCGATCCCCGGGACACCTTCTTTAGCCGTGAGTCTGTGCGCTCGTCCCTGAGCTTAACTGTGTGCATCCATCTGTCTGTCTGTCTGAGTCTGTCCCTGTCCCATATGCCTCTGCAGAGATGCGTCAGTAATGATATTGCAGACGTGTGTGACTCCAGGGCAGATACTGACACATGCTGTCTCCTCCTGCGTTGCGTTCTCCAGGGGCGCCGATGATCGACCCATCTCACCTGGAGAACGTGCTCCCCTCCTGCGCGTACGCTCCCACATACGTGGTGAAGGACTTTCCCATCGCCCGCTACCAGGGCCTGCAGTTCGTGAGTCACTGCAGTCTTCTCTACTGACTGTCTGTGCCAGTGTGTGCCAGCATGCGTGTGTGTGTGTCTGCGCGCCTCTGTCTGTGCCAGTGTGTGCCAGCGTGTGTGTGTCTGCGCGCCTCTGTCTGTGCCAGTGTGTGCCAGCGTGTGTGTGTGTGTGTCTGCGCGCCTCTGTCTGTGCCAGTGTTTGCCAGCGTGTGTGTGTCTGCGCGCCTCTGTCTGTGCCAGTGTGTGCCAGCGTGTGTGTGTGTGTGTGTCTGCGCGCCTCTGTCTGTGCCAGTGTGTGCCAGCGTGTGTGTGTCTGCGCGCCTCTGTCTGTGCCAGTGTGTGCCAGCGTGTGTGTGTGTGTGTGTCTGCGCGCCTCTGTCTGTGCCAGTGTTTGCCAGTGTGTGTGTGTGTGTGTGTGTGTGTGCACGCCTCTGTCTGTGCCAATGTGCGCATGTGTGTGTGGGTGAGTGAATGAAGGCTGTGTGTGTGTGTGTGTGTGCGCGCACCTCTGTATGTGCCATTCTGTGCCATTGTGTGTGTTTGCACATGTGCCGCTGTCTGCCTCTGTGCAGGTGCGTATGATTCTCCTGTCGTATGACACAGAGGATCTTTAAATGTCAGGTTGAAATTTTAGCCTATAGTTTGTTACCATCTGAATCTGTGTGAAGTCAGTGGTCTTCTGTGTTTATGCTGTTTGAGAGGGAGAAAAACAAAAATATTCATTTGGATCCTCTTCATGGTTCAAAGAGAAATATTTTGCTTACTTGTTTGTTACATCAAACACACGCTACCCATATAGACCATAGCTCAAATCTTTGTTTGTTATTGTTTGCGTTTGAATAGTATTTATTTATTTTTGACTTTAGCTTAATTCTTTACGTCGAGCGGCTAAATAAAGTCTCATACCATACTATGCCTGTGGAGCTCTTCTCTCTCTCTCTCTCTCTCTCTCCCACTGCCCTCAAGTCTTCAAAATATGCTGCTACTGCCCCCTTTTGTCTGAAGCCTGTCATTACAGCATGTATGTGGAACAGAGCACCACAGGATCTTCTGTTATTTCACATATTGAAACCAGGGCTGGGAGGGTGAGACACAGAAATAAACCCTCGACTGATGCCTGATCCATCACAGGACACACACACACACAAACACACGCGCACGCACACACACACACACACACACACGCGCGCGCGCCCACACACACTTCATTCTCTCGCACTCATGGGAAATTTGCAGACCCCAGTTAGTCGAACATTCATGTCTTTGGACTGAGTGAGGAAACTCAGGGAAAGTTCATGTAAACCCAACCAGTATCTCAGTTTTCTATTCATTTCTGATGTGATTGTATTTGTGTTGATTCTGAATACTGTGAATATTACAGGAAATTTAGATTTTATGTTTGTTTCTACTTCTTTGCAATATGCTGTTGTATTGTGGGTTTCAGAGACTGCACCAGGAGCAGGTGAAGCGTGTATCGTGATAGTTAGATAGATAGATAGATAGAACTTTATATATGCCTTTCTAAACAGATGTTACAAACTGCCTTGTACAAAAAAATCAATTTGATGTTATATAAATATAATACACTTACTGATATGTATATAATATAATACACATACTGATTTGTGTAGCACATAATATGCTGCTCTGATCCCTGTCCTTCTCCCGCTGGAAGGTGTACCTGTCGTTCGTTTACCCCAATGACTTCACTCGCCTCACCCACATGGAGAGAGAGAACAAATGCTTTTACAGAGAGTCACCCATCTACCTCGAGAAGTAAGCGCTTCATTACAGGAAAGAATATTTTAATTCACTTCAATATGAAGAGCTTAATACTGCATGTGGTAGCATGAAATTATGAAATTGTTTAATAGCTTTAATGTTTGGCTTCAACTTTCATGAGTTTTGTTTTACCTGGAGCCACAGCACAGGTACAGCCTGTAAGGGTTTATGAAATAATTTCTATAACAACAGGAGCTGCTCCGCGACAGAAGGGAGTTTTACTCTTTTAGACAAGGTGCCACATGATATGTTTTCAACAGCTTTGAATTTGATATCTTACATCATTGAGCAACACTATTTGTATTTAGAGCAGTAAGGGTTAATGTACTGGGCTTTACTTTTGTGGGATTCACTGAGGTTTATTGAGTTGAGTGAGGCTCACTGTGGTTGGCGGTCTCTGCGTGTCCCTTGTGGGGTTTGCAGCTGCATATGAGCGCATCGCCTGTCATCATGTCATCCCTGCGTTTGCTTGGGTCCGTCCTGACAGGTTCGGCTTCTACAAATACATGAAGATGGACGAGGGCGAAGACGAGCAGCCCCTCTTCCTCTCTGGCCCAGACGGTGTGTGTCCCTTCATCGGGTCCAAATAACAGCCACCATTTAGAGGCATCAGAGCAGACTGTCGAGTGTTTTAGTCTCACAGTAACACTGTTTTAGTCTGACTACAAGACATGTTTTCATTGGTTCCCTCTTAAGAGTTTATATGAAAAATATTTGCTTATTTACAGTCACTGTGAGCCTGGAAAGTAAAATTTTTCCAGAAAATACTGGCTCTATTTGCATTTTTTAAATGAGTCAACAAATCTTTTGTATTCACTGCTTAGCAAAAAAAAGCGCAGATTTTTCAGAGGAATATAAATTGGAAAATTCCTCTGGATTCTCCTCCTGCTCAGTGTTGTGTGAGTGAGACGTGACTCTCCTTCGCAGTGTTTCTGGAGGACGAGGAGGACCCCGAGGACGAAGCAGTGCCAGTGGACTCACTGCCGGCTCGGAAAAGGGTCAACAGCAGTCAGCCCAGCGACTCTCCCAGTCCGTCCCAAACACTGGGCCCCGGGGCCCCGGGCGATGGGGAGGGTGCGCAGGCAGAGAGAGAGGCGGGGGGAGAGGGGAGAGGGGGTGGCACCAGAGACCCCCCCGATCTGCGGGAGGGGGCTGTGGGTGCGGAGAGAGAGATGGGCGGTTCAGCCCGTCCCAGCACCTCCGTCTCTCGATCGCTGACCTGGCTGCAGCAGGACGGGGGTGGGGGGGCAGAGGCGCCCCCCAAACTCAGCAGGTCTGCTCTGCTCTTCCCCCACAAGAGTTCCCTCTCAGCACTGAGCAGCAGGGCCAAAAACATCCTCCGCGGGGCCCCTCTTAAGGGCCCCGGAGCTCCATCTGTCCAGCAGGGGCCCAGTAAAGGAAAGAAGGAGGAGCCAAAGGTGTACGTCACACGGCCCCGCCTCTCCAGAGCTCGGCGGGGCTCCGCCCCCACTCAGCCCAGGGAGCTGTTTCCCGGGGTCTTCCTGTACCGGAGCGGTAAGAGCACCAAACTGGTGAACCTGGGGACGCGGAAGCGGGGAGGCAGGGGGCGGCTGTGGCCCAGATCCCCGCTCAGGGTCAGTAAGACCTCCCCCCGTGGAGCCGGGGCGGGGCTGGAGCTCAGGCCCCGCCCCCACAGGAGGAGGGAGGAGCCTCGGAGAAGGAGGCAGGATATCTTGGCCCCACCCAGAAAGAGGGACACTGTCACACTGACACACAACACCAGGGAGGCCACTCCTTCAGCTCCACCCACACACACGGGAGTAACCCCGCCCACCGAAACCATGGTGACCTCATACATGAGGACCTCTGAGATCACAAACTCCCGGGGGCAGGAGGAGGGGCAGAGGGCGGGGACTCAGGAGGATGAAGGCGGAGTCTCAGACTACAGCTATGAGGAGGTGGAGCCGAGACCAGGTTGGGTGGAGGATGGCATTGATTGGCAGCGAACGTTTAGCGTGAACAGCATGGACTTCGAGCTCCTGCGCTCTGACTGGAACGACCTTCGCTGTAATGTCTCCGGAAACCTGCAGCTGCCCGAGAGCGAGGCGGTGGAGCTGCTCGCCCAGTACATGGAGAAACTCAACGAGCGCAACGGCGGGTGAGTCGAACCCATCACCAGACTGTATCAAACAAACAGGTCACTTGTATGGTGGAAAATCCAGGGCTAAAACTCTCGCATGGACTTGGCCAGCAGATTTCAGAAATCAGTTTTCCCTTCCGGCTAAAAGGATGCTAATTAACAAAGTCCTTAGATTTAAATCAAATACCATGATGGAATATTACTTTATGAACCTGGGCCCGTATTCACAAAGCATCTTACCTTACTGCTAGGAGTACTCCTAAGTCGCACTAAAGCATTTTATGTAGGAGTAAAATCTTAAAAGTTATTCACTAAGACGCTGAGAGCAACTTTTAGTTAAGAAAAGTGGTAACTCCTAGAATAGGAGTAGCACTGAGACGGCGGTCCCAGTTTTTAACACTGCTCTAACCTTAACCGTAACTTTAACCTTAACACTCACCTTTAAAATAATTCCTATCCACTTTGATGTTGAAGTTATAAACCCAATCTTCGCAAGCTGTTTTTTGTAGCAATCACTAGTGCCATTTTTTAGATTCTGCGTAAAATAGTAACATGTAGAGCACTTTTGAAAATGCACGATGCGCGGCCTCCGCATATCACGCTCTAGGCAAATGAACGTACAGAGGAAAGAGATGATGATGATTGTAAAATGATTGTAAAAACGTTAATGGAGTTATTAATGAAACGCGTCATTTGCCCCAATGATTGGTAACTTATTACCCGATGAGAATGAGACTATGTTACGATCATTTAAATGTTGAGCCGATCCAGTTTGTTTGTCCTAAACTGTCATGGATGAAAGTTCAAAAAGGAGGCGACAGCCCAACTGGAGCCACGAACAGTTACTGCTGCTGGGCCAGTTGGTGCTGGAGCATGTAGCCTAATCAAAGGGAAATTTGGCTCGGGGGTGAACAGCAAATCCAAACGGGATACGTGGGATAATATCAGCCTACAGATCAACACTGCGTTACCCTCGGTGTCTCGGATGGCTGCGAGAAGCGGTGGTATGGGCTGCAATCGCAGCGGAGGTCCGAGATCGCAGCCTATAGGAGGGCATACTAAGCTTGATTTGTAATTTATAGCCTACAGTTTAAATATGCATACAAAATATGACATACGCTGGTATTATTATGATGATCTATTAAATGTAACCCTCGCTCCATATAGCGTAATAAAATAATTCATGCATAGCAGGAGGAGGTACATCACCAAAGCCACTTGTCCCCGAGGAAGTGGCGTCCTGCAGGCACATAATGCCTGTCAAAAATTGGCATAAGCTGCTTCCCATTAAAATGTCGTGCGTGAATCCTGTCCACTTCGCAACAATGTCCAAAATATTGTATTCGCAATCAAATAGCCTACTATCTGGGTGTTGATGGAATAAACTTTTTTTTCTGTTTACAAATACCTCTTCATCTTGGGTCGGAGAAATAATTGAAATATGGGTCTCGTCAAAAGTACCGATGATACCAGGCGTACCTGAGATGTGCAAGAATTGAAGTTTGATTCTTTGTTGTTGGTGAATGTCCATTGGAAACCGGATAAACAGTCGGATGATATGGGGTTCACAGAGTGTAGGCTATTGATTTTTTGTTTAATTGAGCGACTGACAGATGACAGTGAAATCCCTAAATTGTCTGCGTTGCAAAGTTGCTTTTTTCCGGAGGCCAAGTAACAAAGTGTTACCAAGCATTTTATTTCGGGGCTTATTTGGTTGTTTCTCAAGGTTGGAGACATATTTCTCTCCATCACCAAGTCAACAACAAATAAAATCCTTTCACGGTCGATCCGATAGCTTTTCAACAGCTGCGCATCATTCAGAATTTCCAAGTCATTCAGTCTTTCAACAGCAGCAGCCATTTTCCGATTCTTTGTGAATAGGTTTTAGCGAGTTAGGAGTCCTCTTGACTACTTTTAAGTTCTCCCAGACTTAGGAGCTACTTTTAAGTCTAAAATTCTTTGTGAATAACACTTAGTAAAAATAAGTAGGAGTCCTAAATTTAAGACTGACGCCCATTTTTTTTTTAGGAGTTTCTCCTAATTCCGGCTGTTAGGACCTACTTTTAACGCTAAGATGCTTTGTGAATGCAAGGACTGGACTGAACTCATTTACTCTACAGAGAACTGAGAGGGACACAGCATCTGTTAGATTGGGCTATGGGATATCGCCGAATCTCTCGATATCAAGATATAGATCATTTGCGTTTATTCTACCATTCCAAAGTCTGGAATTATTCAAAAAATGTCAAGTTTTCCATTTAAAAAAAATCATGCTTTTACATTATTGACCTAGGTTGCAGAAAAAATAGAAAATATAGTTTTGAAATTGATGAGGTTTTAAATAATGATTTCCATTTCAAATGACAATTTTGTCCTCATGACATTGCGTCCATGAACAAAATTACAGCCGCACAGATATTTTGTGTTCTATCGTACACTTTATTGAGGTGATATGCAGAAACTTTGCTGCATTTGTGCTGATGCACCATCTCAAACTGGTTTAATCGTTGGGCATTGCGTACCGTACAGTCAGGCTGCTCCCACTTCAGCTCACTTGGGCTGTGATCAGATGACTGTGAAGGCCTATCAATCACAGGCAAAAGACCACCTGACTGCTTCCTCCCAACATAGGTCTTGCATAACTTAGAGTTCTGCTTAGAGCCATTGTCCTGTTGTACGATGAAATTGGATCAGATTAAATGCTGTCCACAGAGATGGTCTCTCCATGACGTTTTTTGTTGAATCATCCTCCATCAAATGGCTGTGTTCTTGTGTCCATGCTAATCTCCTCTCTTTATTAGCCAGTCTTAAACTCGGCCTTTTCTCTGGAACTCTGCCGAGAAGGACAGAAAGTGACCTCTTCGGTATTGAGGATGGGCTGTTGTTCTCAGAGTAACATTTAATAAAGGTTCTGGCCGAGAACCTATGAGCCTGTTTCTCTCATGAGGTCGTCTGTGCTCTGATTCTCCCACACAGTTTCACTCCCCTGTCTGTCAGGGTTCGGTGCGCACCTGTAGAATATATCTTCATTTTCTGCAATATTACTCGCATAGACTAAACGTCATTTCTTACAACAATGACAGAGTGATGAGTTTGTAACAAAACTCTTTCTCTCTGTCCATTATGAAACCTTAAACATAATCATAACCCACAAACAATTATGCAAGTACTCCTCCTTAGCCCAGCGGTTTTCAGCTGCGCTAATAAAATTGCACTAGGGCTAATAATAGGGCTTCTAATAATGAATCAGCCATTTAACATGATAACTTGGGATTTGCTGACACGATGCACTGCTGTAACACAGCAGTGGTGCTTGCTGAAAGTGGATCCTTATTTTGCCTGTGTAGATATTCCATTAAAAGTAAGCTGTGCCAAATTTCAATATTATAATAACTTGCATCATTTACGAACTCCAAACACTATTTATGAGCAATTTTTTCAAAACCACAGTGATTTGCTTTCAAAACAGACATATCTCAGTGATTCCAAACCTTTGATCTGTAATTTTCATGACAGGCTTCTCACTGTGCGCGACAGTGACAGATTTCTTTTCTTGATAAAGCGCTAAATGCCGAAATTTGACTCCCCATATTGAGATTATAAAATTTAGACATAGTCCCCTCATTTATGGTACGGTGATATCTGAGACAAAAAGCTTTTTTGGTGTTAGAATAAGTGATATTATCCTTAGATTCAATTTGAGGCTTTTGTCTTTTGGATTCTGTTTTTGTTGTCATCTTAAAGACAGCGAAGTCATTGCAACGTATTTTAAATCATTCACATTTATACGTAAATATAATGCAATATTGCGAATATGAAGGATGTTATTAAAATTCTGAGGAGAAGATGCGTAGTTTGTTTCCAGCTGAGGCTTCATATTGTGCTCATGTGTACGATATTCTCTCATCTGGAGATGATTACGGTGCATCAGGTCGCAGGTCCGCAGCTGGATGCTGTTCAGTTGACTCCAGGAAGGTTGGTGCGAAAGGCCACCTGTCCGTTTCGATATCGTGCTGTTATTCTGAGTGGCATTCTAAGACGACTCCTGAAACATCTCTCCTGCGGTTTCGGTATATTTTTATTGATAAAATTACGTACCCACTCATCTTTTCTCCAGCAATGGGGACCAAGTCGGCCGTCTGCCAGGTTCAGCTCGAGTAAAATACTGTCTGCACAGTCACTATAGCAACAGGCAGGGTCGTGCTCTCTGCAATACTTTGAACAGGGAGCCATTTAAAATCTACCGCTTATTGTCATTCAGCATCTTTCCAGAGTAATAAAACGCCCTTCCAGAAAGGAGATTAGATTTTTTCTGAAGTCTTGACTGAGTGCCATGACGCTCTTTAACAGAATTCCCTTGATCACTTAGACCACGTTCTGTATACATAGGCAACGAGTAACATTCTTGGAATAGTTCAGCGAGTCTTAAAGATTGCGGTTTAGCTAAGGTGTGCACTCAAGTCTTAAAGAGCCCTGTTTAGCTAAGGTGTGCACTCAACTCTTAAAGAGCCTAGTTTAGCTAAGGTGTGCACTCAACTCTTAAAGAGCGCAGTTTAGTTAAGGTGTGCACTCAAGTCTTAAAGAGCGCAGTTTAGCTAAGGTGTGCACTCAAGTCTTAAAGAGCCCAGTTTAGCTAAGGTGTGCACTCAAGTCTTAAAGAGCACAGTTTAGCTAAGGTGTTTCACACAGGTTACCCGCCATGAATGGCGGATAATGTGTCCATATTTGCTCCCACTTTAAAGGCTCCACACGTTCTGGGACAGCCTTTATTACATTTTATTCTGAAATAATTTCAGCTTCCTTCTGCTCAATATTTTGGTCACAAAGACTTGCCTTGGGTCATGTTTGACCCATGATGATGTGGCTGCTTTTTTCCATTGCAGGGCAGATATTGACAGTTGTACATACTGATGGAGCTACATCACATCAGCCTGGCAACCTGACTGCCTCGTTACCTACATTAAAATAATCATGGCCATATATTGCATAGGGTTTGAACATTAAGATCATCATTAATTTCAACGCTTATACAGCCATTTTTAGTCATTATGATGTGATACGATAATATGGACAGCCTCTCTTGGCAGGTCAGAACTAGATACGAGTTGACATATGTAATTATTGGGCTGGAAGACTGTCCTTACTGACAAACACTAATATATGGAAAGATGATCCCACAGCATGGCCAGATACCGAGTTTAGAAATTTGTATATAAACCTTACAAGTACAGCGAGTTAGCGAGTTTCGCCATTTTGTTTTTACCATTCTGTCACACCTTTGACTTAAGAAATCAGAATTTGCATGAGTGCATATAATTGTGTTAACGCTTTTAAAATACAATTCTGAAATGTAAAATGTATAGCATGTCGTCCTCTGAGTTTGAACTCATAGACAACGTGCGTGACCTATGGGTCTCTCTCAGATATAGTAGACTCAATTATGCCTGTGTTTTTGTTCGGGCAGAAGATTATTGTACAAAACCCAAAACCAGTGAAGTTGGCACATTATGTAAATCGTAGATAAAAACAGAATACAATGATTTGCAAATCCTTTTCAACTTATATTCAATTGAATACACTGCAAAGACAAGATGTTTAATGTTCAAACTGAGAAACTTTTTTTTTGTTTTTGCAAATAATCATTAACTTAGAATTTAAAGGCAGCAAAACATTGCAAAAAAGTTTGCACAGAGGCCTTTTTACCACTGAGTTACATCGCCTTTCCTTTTAACGACACTCAGTAAACGTTTGGGAACTGAGGAGACCAATTTTTGAAGCTTTTCAGGTGGAACTCTTTCCCATTCTTGCTTGATGTACAGCTTAAGTTGTTCAACTGTCCGGGGTCTCCGTTGTCGTATTTTATGCTTCATAATGCGCCACACATTTTCAATGGGAGACAGGTATGGACTACAGGCAGGCCAGTCTAGTACCCGCGCTCTTTTACTACGGAGCCATGCTGTTGTAACACGAGCAGAATGTGGCTTGGCATTGTCTTGCTGAAATAAGCAGGGGCGTCCATGAAAAAGACGTTGCTTGGATGGCAACATATGTTGCTCCAAAACCTGTATGTACCTTTCAGCATTAATGGTGCCTTCACATATCTGTAAGTTGCCCATGCCTTGGGCACTAATACACCCCCATACCATCACAGATGCTGACTTTTGAACTTTGCGCCTATAACAGTCCGGATGGTTCTTTTCCTCTTTGGTCCGGAGGACACGACGTCCACAGTTTCCAAAAAAAATTTGAAATGTGGACTCGTCAGACCACAGAACACTTTTCCACTTTGCATCAGTCCATCTTAGATGAGCTTGGGCCCAGCGAAGCCGGCGGCGTTTCTGGGTGCTGCTGATAAATGGCTTTCGCTTTGCATTGTAGAGTTTTAACTTGCACTTGCAGATGTAGCGATGAACTGTAGTTACTGACAGTGGTTTTCTGAAGTGTTCCTGAGCCCATGTGGTGATGTCCTTTACACACTGATGTCGGTTTTTGATGCAGTACCGCCTGAGGGATCAAAGGTCACGGGCATTCAATGATAGTTTTCGGCCTTGTCGCTTACGTGCAGTGATTTCTCCAGATTCTCTGAACCTTTCGACGATATTACGGACCATAGATGACGAAATCCCTAAATTTCTTGCAATAGCTCGTTGAGGAATGTTGTTTTTAAACTGTTCGACAATCAGCTCACGAATTTGTTCACCACGTGGTGACCCTCGCCCCATCCTTGTTTGTGAATGACTGAGCATTTCAGGGAAGCTGCTTTTATACCCAATCATGCCACCCACCTGTTCCCAATTAGCCCGTTCACCTGTGGGATGTTCCAAATAAGTGTTTGATGAGCATTCCTCAACTCTCTCAGTCTTTTTTGCCATTTGTGCCAGCTTTTTTGAAACATGTTGCAGGCATCAAATTCCAAATGAGCTAATATTTGCAAAAAATTAGTTTACCCGTTCGAACATTAAGTAACTTGTCTTTGCAGTGTATTCAGTTGAATATAGGTTGAAAAGGATTTGCAAATCATTGTATTCTGTTTTTATTTACGATTTACACAACACGCCAACTTCACTGGTTTTGGGTTTTGTATCATTTCAGGTGTCATTAGTTGGCAGTGATGTGAGTTTGGTGAGTTTGGTGAGTTTGGTGAGCCGCCGGCCTCCTGTCCCGTCTCTCTGAACTTCTGCACCGTTTGGGCGACTCAAAATACAGTCTTTTCCTGTTTCTTTTTATCATCACTACAACCAACAATTATGCAACTTTTTGGCATTTTGTAGCATATAAATGGCAATTAAACAGTGTAAAATATTGCAGTGCAGAATAATATCATGAGTGACTGGTCAGTGTGGTTTGTTTTCAGCAGCACCTGTGGTTGCTCGGGGCAACCGTCCCCAGCACTCCCGGTCCCATATGTCTGTGAGAACCAATTGCAGTTGGAGTTTCCGCCCATATTAAACTCTTTTATTTTAAGAGTGAATTCCCTCCTCTCTCCTCCTTTAATTCTATCTCTCCATCTGTTCTGTTCTCTTGCTCCTCCCTCCATCAGTTTTTGATTAACTCCTTTCCTTCTCTCTTTCTCAAACTCTTTCCATCACTTTCTGTTATTCATTCTCTCTCCATCTTTTATCTTCATATTTCTCCCCCCCAGTATCTACACCCTGCTGCGCATTGTGAACGTGGAGAAGCGGAGGGACTCGATGCGCGGGAGCCGGTACCTGGTGGAGCTGGAGCTGCTGGAGCGAGGGAAGAGGGTGGTGCACCTGTCTGAGTACCTGTACCTGCTGCTGCAGCAGGACCGGCCGGAGGACAGTCAGGAGGACAGTGCCATTTCCCCCCCACCCCCCTCCTCCCCCTCCCCCTCCATCCGCCACGCCAGCCCAGGACCTCCCGCCGGCCCCGCCCCCCTTCCCAGCAGCCCCGGCACTGCACCCGGAGGGACGGTCTATGTGAAGCCCCTGCTGTGCCAGCCCTCCGCCCTGCGCTGGAGACGAGACGTCATGGTGCACTTTGTGGTTCCAGGTGGGTCCGGACTGACGAGCTCAAGAGCAGGAGTCCAGAGCGCCGGCTCTGACCCGCTCCTCCCGAAAACTCTCCATCTACACCAGAAGCGAAGTATCGATGACAAATATGAGCAGATACAGGGTAATACAATCAAATCATGGCCACATCTTTTCAGGAACTTTCCTCTAAATCATTAACAGGAAAGTGTTTAAATGTACTAAACGCACAACTATTGCCCTCCCCTGCGTTACACCCTGACCTGCCCGCCCTCCCCTGCGTTACACCCTGACCTGCCCGCCCTCCCCTGCGTTACACCCTGACCTGCCCGTCCTCCCCTGCGTTACACCCTGACCTGCCCGCCCTCCCCTGCGTTACACCCTGACCTGCCCGTCCTCCCCTGCGTTACACCCTGACCTGCCCGTCCTCCCCTGCGTTAGACCCTGACCTGCCCGCCCTGCCCTGCGTTACACCCTGACCTGCCCGTCCTCCCCTGCGTTACACCCTGACCTGCCCGTCCTCCCCTGCGTTACACCCTGACCTGCCCGCCCTCCCCTGCGTTACACCCTGACCTGCCCGCCCTGCCCTGCGTTACACCCTGACCTGCCCTTCCTCCCCTGCGTTACACCCTGACCTGCCCGCCCTGCCCTGCGTTACACCCTGACCTGCCCGTCCTCCCCTGCGTTACACCCTGACCTGCCCGCCCTCCCCTGCGTTAGACCCTGACCTGCCCGCCCTCCCCTGCGTTACACCCTGACCTGCCCGCCCTGCCCTGCGTTACACCCTGACCTGCCCGCCCTCCCCTGCGTTAGACCCTGACCTGCCCGTCCTCCCCTGCGTTAGACCCTGACCTGCCCGTCCTCCCCTGCGTTAGACCCTGACCTGCCCGTCCTCCCCTGCGTTACACCCTGACCTGCCCGCCCTCCCCTGCGTTACACCCTGACCTGCCCTTCCTCCCCTGCGTTACACCCTGACCTGCCCGCCCTCCCCTGCGTTACACCCTGACCTGCCCGCCCTCCCTTGCGTTACACCCTGACCCTGTGCGTTCAGCCCAGACTTTGCTGCCCTCCTGCATCGATGAGCCTCGGTGCCCAAAACCCTGTTGCTGCTTCATGTTTTGTCCGCCCTGGGACCTCGGTCTTCAGGGGTCTGGTCATGATGATTTGTTCCTTGTCAAAGTCACTCAGGTTTCATTCCTCCTGTGTACAACGCCTCAACGACAAGAAGCGACTCTTCACTCGCCCTCTTAACTCCTGAGATGCACCATCGTCTCAGGATAATCAGTGTTATCTGCTTCCTCTGTGAGTGGCTTTAATGTTTTGGCTCACCGGTGTAAATGCTGGTATCATATAAACTGATTATGTTGCGCCTCATGAGGCAGCCCTCATTAGTGGGACTGACGGTGAGATCAGGGTCTCGGGGTGACACTGTTCCCCACTGCAATTTTACTGGCTTTTTCAGGGGTCTGTCTGCCCTGTTCTTCAACCTTGAAGTAGCTGCTATAACTGCTGGAAACAGTGTCAGTGTGACCCCGTGGTGACCCCATGAATAATTTCCTGGTGACACCCCGGCTTTAGTGTGACTCTAGCCCGCGAAAGGCCATGTCGTTCTGTGAGACTCAGTACTGTGGAGCTGTGTTCATGCTCCATCCTCTCTACTTAATTTCCTCTGAGAGCTCTCACTTCCTCTATCGAATAATCAATCAATCCCTCTGACTGCTCAAAATTAATTTAAAGTGCTACAATTAATCAAATTGATGTAACAATTTTTCCAGTTGAATAATTGCTGGTTCAGCTTGAACAAGAGTGCACATGGCCCGTGGGTCTTTTTAAACAGGCCGTCAGACGCTTTCTGTTTTCAGCAATTCCAAGCAAGGCCCACACAAATGTTTTTCAAGGATTTAATGACTTTTCAAATATCTTTTCCCATGGGATCCAACTGCATCAGCGTTCGCAAACAGCTGACCGCTGTGTCCGAGTCGCACATGTTCCAGTGGCTGTCGTGGTATTTCTGCATCAGTCATGTTCCATTTGCTTATATCTGAGTCTCCACATGAGTCATGTTCCAGTTGCTATTACCTGTGTATCTACATCAGTCATATTTTATCAGCTGCAGTCTGTGTTTCTAAGTTATTCATGTTCCAGTTGTAATATTTTCACTTGAATTACTCGATCAAACAAAAGATTGGGATCTAAGTGTGAGGTTGGATCAGAACTAAAGTCTTTACTTGAGAAATCTGAGGACAAAAAACCTCTCAGAAAGATAAAAAGACAGCACCTGCGCGGGGGAGTGTCATTATTTCTCTCCGCAGAGGGCGGCTTTGAGGATGCGATTGTCCTGCTTTGGTCAGGTCAGAGTACCTGTCGTTAGGCCCTTGAATGTTTGCTGTGCTGAAGGGAGTTCATTTGATGTGGCTCAATGAGTCAGGTCTGAGAAGAGAGGTAAGATATACTTTATAAGATATACTTTATTGAACCCCGTGGGGTAATTTGTCCTCTGCTTTTGACCCATCCTATAGTTAGGAGCAGTGGGGAGCCGGATTCGAACCCACAACCTTCTTGCTGTGATCAGCAGTGCTAACCACTGTGCCACCGTGCAATATCTGAGCTGAAATAATAATTAAAATCCTGAGATTTAGTAAACTTATTCAAGGCTCGACTATGATTGGCTTCTTTTGATGGGTAGATCTGGAGATAAAGTATCTCTGGAAAGTCTCAGTGAACTTGCGCATTGTCTCACACTCCATGCGACAGCCTTGGTGCAACATTATGTAATGCTGCTCTCATGGTGTAAAAGCTTGGTCATAATCCCAGAAAAAAACTAAAATGCTGTCAAAGTACTCGAACACAAATCGTGAAAGTTCATGGGCACATTGTTAATAAAACATTGAAAGGCAGCTGAGGCATTTGTTGATCCAAAAGGCCTACCTGTATACTCATAACGACTGCTTGTGCTATTCAAGACTAATCTCTTCCACTCATCTTTTTTCTTAAATGCAGACAGCATGCGTGCATTCTTCAATTCAAGTTTACTGAATACTTTGGCCAGAGAGGCTAACTTTGATGCTGAAGATGATGTTTTCACTGGCTTATGTTTGTTTGTTTGTGCATTCGTTCATCAGTTAACAGGATTTATTGAAAATATTGAACGGATGTGAATGTGATTTGGTGGGTTGATGATACGGTGCTGTGGAGGAAGTGATTAAATTTTGGTGAAGATCTGACTTAAATTTTTTGATCCAGGGTCCAAAAGAATTTGTGTGTGTGTAAAGATGGCATTGTTGAGACTCATTTAACACTCACATTTAATGATAATTCCTCCGCTCAGGAATATCAAAACGGTGGAGTTAATGGGCTCCCCGAATGCTCTCAAGTCTGTAGTCTTTCCACTTGTGAAACTCAGTTGAACATAAAATTAGGATCCACGTCCAGTACAGGGTCAGAGTGAAAATATACGCAAGATCTCTAAAAGAAGAAAACTTGAGACACAAAATGCAAGGCTAGAGACTGATCAAAAAGGGCTAAACTAGAGTGCAGACCCGACAGATTACAAAGACCAAGCAGGAGCAAACAGAAATTGATTGTTCAAAGAGGCATCTAAACGAGTGAATATGAAACAGGTGAGGTTCACTTCCACTGTTCCTCTGAGGTAGGTGTGGAAGTGTTGAGGTGCAATGCTGCCCCCTATCTGTGAAGCATAGTCATGACACCAGTTGTTGGTTCCTGGTTTTCTAAGTCTTTAATCTTTCATTGGATGTAACCATGTCTGTAAAGCATGATGTAGTAGTTGGTACCTTTTTCTTTAAATCAATTCAAAACAGCAGAATTGAAGCCACTGAAGCTTGGTTCACTGTGTCTCTGCAGTAAAGAATCAGGCCAGATGGGTTCAGCAGTTTATCTTGGACATGGAGTTCCTGTACCTTCAGACGAAAGATGAGAACTTCAGCATCATCATCGTGGACTTTGAGAGTGAAGACATGGATGTCGAACAGGCCCTGAGGGACAGCCAAGTGCCCAGGTGAGTCCCTCTTCATGTCAGGTACAAAGCTCACATTTAAAGTCAAGTTTATAGTGAAAAAATGCTTTTGTTGTTTAGAGTATTATGTGGGACAGGTTTTTTTAATTCTTTATTATGCTTTGTTTGCGGGCATTTTGAGCGACCTGTGTGGTGATGAGCATGTAATCGAAGCCTTAGGTTTTGTGCGCTACATTCCTAGAAATTGGCCCCAACCTCAGCCCAAACTGGGGTATGTGGTCATGATAATGCATTGATGCATAGATGGATGAACTCTATTCTGGTGTTCTAACTTGGTGATAGTTGTGTTTTAATTAACACAGTATTGGTTAAAAAATGCATGGGAAGTAGGAATTTGTACTGTAATCCAGGTATTTGCAATTCTGTGCTGTTGAGATATTTGTTTAAATATGCAGCACCCATGGCTGCGCTTTTCTGTATTTGTGCCGCTGTGTTGAAGCAGGTATGAGTACCTGAGACGTGAGGGTCATTTTGAGCGATCGGCAGGACTGCAGATGGGTGTCGACACAATTGAGGTAAGGAAGAGGAGGTGGGACAGTAATGTTCACTTCAGGACACGGTAAATGTCACGGTGCTGATAGGCCCAGGCCGTGGGGGCCCCAGCCAATCAGTGTGCTGAGGTTGACAAAATGGGCGCAGGTGTCATTGCTGAGACTTTGGTTCCAGGACTGTGGAGTGAGTAAGAACAGAACCTGTGCTGTGATCCTCGATCCCTCTCTCTATCCCGAGCACTGGCCCTCTGCCTGTCTCACTCTCTCTGAAACTCATGCACACACTACCCAAACCTATGAGGCTAATCTACATCAGATGTTAATTTAAATAACAAAGACACTTGCACACCCACTCATTACACACATACTAACATGCAGTCATACGTGAATAAAGGTTGCGGGAAAAACATAAAGTGTTGCGATACTTGTGTTGTGTGTCTGTAGGAATGAAGGTCTTGTCGCGGCACGTGTCTGTGATGGTACACATTGTATTTATGTGAGACGGTAATTCGGTGATTTGAATTGTAACACATGTACATGTCTTCATGTCTCTCAGGACAGTCACAGTATTGTGTTCCTGTGTGATCTGCACATCCACTTCCCCCCGAGCCTCCTGCAGAGCATCAGGAAGCACTGCGTGGAGGGGAGGCTCGCTTTCGCCCCGATAGTCATGAGGCTGAGCTGCGGCAGCTCCCCGAAAGAGCCTGATGGTACACACTGCTTATGATCTATACAATATACAACACAAAAAAGTGCCTGATGGTACGCACTGCGTATGATCTATACAATATACACCACACAAAAGAGCCTGATGGTACACCCTGTGTATAATCTATACAATATACACCACACAAAAGAGCCTGATGGTACACCCTGTGTATAATCTATACAATATACACCACACAAAAGAGCCTGATGGTACACCCTGTGTATAATCTATACAATATTCACCACACAAAAGAGCCCGATGGTACACAATGCGTATGATCTATACAATATACACCACACAAGAGCCTGATGGTACGCCCTGCATATCATCTATACAATATACACCACAAGAAAGAGCCTGGTGGTACGAACTGTGTATAATCTATACAATATACACCACACAAAATAGCCTGATGGTACACAATGCGTATGATCTATACAATATACACCACACAAAAGAGCCTGATGGTATGCACTGCATATAATCTATATAATATACACCACACAAAAGAGCCTGATGATACGCCCTGCGTATAATCTATACAATATACTCCACACAAAACAGCCTGATGGTACACCCTGTGTATAATCTTTACAATATACACCACACAAAAGAGCCTGATGGTACACAATGCGTATGATCTACACAATATACACCACACAAAAGAGCCTGATGGTACGCCCTGCGTATAAACTATACAATATATACCACACAAGAGAGCCTGATGGTACACAATGCGTATGATCTATGCAATATACACCACACAAAAGAGCCTGGTGGTACGAACTGTGTATAATCTATACAATATACACCACACAAAAGAGCCTGATGGTACACAATGCGTATGATCTATACAATATACACCACACAAAAGAGCCTGATGGTATGCACTGCATATAATCTATACAATATACACCACACAAAAGAGCCTGAAGATACGCCCTGCGTATAATCTATACAATATACTCCACACAAAACAGCCTGATAGTAAACCCTGTGTATAATCTATACAATATACACCACACAAAAGAGCCTGATGGTACACAATGTATATGATCTACACAATATACACCACACAAAAGAGCCTGATGGTACGCCCTGCGTATAAACTATACAATATATACCACACAAGAGAGCCTGATGGTACACAATGCGTATGATCTATGCAATATACACCACACAAAAGAGCCTGATGGTACACAATGCGTATGATCTATACAATATACACCACACAAAAGAGCCTGATGGTACGCACTGCATATAATCTTTACAATATACACCACACAAAAGAGCCTGATGGTACGCACTGTGTATAATCTATACAATATGCAAAAAAGAGCCTGAAGATACGCGCTGCGTAAACTCTATACAATATATACCACACTAAAGAGCCTGATGATACACAATGCATATGATCTACACAATATACACCACACAAAAGAGCCTGATGGTACGCCCTGCACATAATCTATACAATATACACCACACAAAAGAGCCTGAAGATACGCGCTGCGTATAATCTATACAATATACACCACACAAAAGAGCCTGATGGTACACAGTGCGTATGATCTATACAATATACACCTCACAAAAGAGCCTGATGGTACGCACTGCATATAATCTATACAATATACACCACACAAAAGAGCCTGATGGTACACAATGCCTATGATCTATACAATATACACCACACAAAAGAGCCTGATGGTACGCACTGCATATAATCTTTACAATATACACCACACAAAAGAGCCTGATGGTACGCACTGTGTATAATCTATACAATATGCAAAAAAGAGCCTGAAGATACGCGCTGCGTAAACTCTATACAATATATACCACACTAAAGAGCCTGATGATACACAATGCATATGATCTACACAATATACACCACACAAAAGAGCCTGATGGTACGCCCTGCACATAATCTATACAATATACACCACACAAAAGAGCCTGAAGATACGCGCTGCGTATAATCTATACAATATACACCACACAAAAGAGCCTGATGGTACACAGTGCGTATGATCTATACAATATACACCTCACAAAAGAGCCTGATGGTACGCCCTGCACATAATCTATACAATATACACCACACAAAAGAGCCTGAAGATACGCGCTGCGTATAATCTATACAATATACACCACACAAAAGAGCCTGATGGTACACAGTGCGTATGATCTATACAATATACACCTCACAAAAGAGCCTGATGGTACGCACTGCATATAATCTATACAATATACTCCACACAAAAGAGCCTGATGGTACACAATGCCTATGATCTATACCAGTGGTCACTAACCCTGTTCCTGGAGGGCTACCATCCTGTGGGTTTCTGCTCCATCTCCAGTTCAGCACACCTGCTTCAACTAATTAGCTGCTTAATTGCCCCGCTTGTGGTTTTGTTAAGTAGGTTATGAGATGAATCAGGTGTGCAGAATAGGAGGTAGAGAAGAAACCTAAAGGATGGTAGCTCTCCAGGAACAGGGTTGGTGACCCCTGATCTATACAATATACACCACACAGAAGAGCCTGATGACACGCATTGCATATAATCCATACAATATACACCACACAAAAGAGCCTGATGGTACGCGCTGCATATAATCTATACAATAGGGATGCGGGATATATCAGCATTCATATCGGTATCGGCCGATGTTTGTCATTTTTTGACATATTGGCATCGGTCCGATGAGTAAAACTGGGCCGATATAAACAACCGATGTTTAAATCCGTCTAGTTGTCATTTGTGTATGTGTGTAGGGAGAGGGGCAGAGCCGCTTTATGCAGATGTTGATGCCAGCGGACATGGAGCTGCAAATTTATGCACGCAGTTACAGTATTGTATCACTAGATGGCACACTCGGATCAGTTATTGTACTGTTCTTTAATTTAGTTACACATTTCCTACTCTGTACTTGCACTAGGGAAAAGATATGTGTAGCCACTGCGGCTAAAGTCAGAAAAAAATGTTCAGCCACAATGTTGGTCTGGGTCCATGATGCGGTGCGCAAAGTGAAATTAATTTAAAAAATGCAACAGGGGCATCATCATATAGTTTAAAAGGCATTTTTTGCTTACCATTACCTTTGTAAAATACTTTTAACATTAAAATAAAATCATACAGGAAGGACGTGACTTGTCAATGATCGAACGTAATAATAATAATAATAATAATAATGACTACTCACTCGTCATATGACTGACAAGAATACACGTTGTTCAAGTCTTTTCATATTTACTTAGAGGAAGCTAGTGCAATGCCATTTACAAATATTAAAACCTTCTGTGGCGTTCAGTGTGTGGTCAATATGTTTACGATATTTCCCTTCTTAAACACGTATTTTTAATGCCATTTTAAAAAAATAGGGAGTTTATTTTCAGTCTTTTTTTCACAATCTGATAAACAAAAGATCAAAACAATATACGGAATTACCGAGAGCTGAAATTTTTCCCTGATTAATTATTAAGATTTACTTCCTTGCAGTCTCTAATCAAAGAATAAAGGTAAATTTATCTTTTTGTCACCATCACCTCTTAGTCATTACAAGCTTAATTAAGCAGAAAAAAGGTCAGATTGATTGATTGACAATCGTGCATCGTACGTGGAAACGGGTTGACAAAGTCTAGCGATAAAAAAAGAAGTCACTGCCTATCCTGACCACACGCCCCTGGTTTACAGGTATGGCGTTGTACATCAAAGTTGAAGTTTTGCAGAGTTTGTATGCATAAAATTACCTTTGTGTTGTATCTCATCCCAAACTTCTGTTTTACTTCTAAATATTCGATCATTCATCTACACATGTGGACTTGTTGCACACATAGACTGTTTAAAAAGATGGACGAAGCAACCGTGACGCCACCCATTGGTTTTTTTTAATCGCATTTTTTATGAAGGGATTGTTATGATGATTAGCATTTTGATTCGTATTTTGCAATGCAAATCCGCCTAATCTCAGATCACTGCAGTAGATTTTAGCTTTGCCACAGTGGCTAAACAGGCTAAAAAAGTCATTTCCATACAGAATATGGCTTCGCCTATGGCAATGTGGCAAATGACTAGCTCAAGCACAGCTACTGGTGGTAAGGGTTGCCAAAAAAGTAACACTGTTGGTTACTTGTGTTTTATGGTAGCCCTGTAACCTTGTTATTTGGAAGTAAAACACATTTTAAAAATAAAGACATTTAAAAATACAGTTAGCGTGATTTTCAGTCTGAACAAATTTTTTTTAAAAAACATATTTATATCGGTAAATATTGGTTATCGGCCATAACAGCAATATTAATATCGGATATCGGTATTGGCCAAAATGTTCATATTGGTGCATCCCTACTATACAATATACACCACACAAAAGAGCCTTATAGTATGCACTATGTATAATCTATACAATATAGAGCACACAAAAGAGCCTCATACTTACTACCTACAATCTATACAATATACGCTATACAAAATAGCCGTATGGTACACACTGTATAATCTATACAATATAAACCACTCACAAGAGCCTTATGATAAGCATTGCATATAATCTATACTGTATTCACGATTCAAAAGAGCCTGATGGTATACACTGCGTATGATCTATGCAATATACACCACACAAGAGAGCCTGATAGTATGCACTGCATATAATCTATATAATATACACCACACAAAAGAGCCTGCTGGTACGCACTGCATATAATCTACTCAATATACGCTATACAGAAGCACCTTGTGGTACACACTGTGAACTATACACCTGAACTATACAATATTCACCGCACTTAAGACCCTTACGGTACTCACTGCATATAATGTACACATTAAACACTACACAAAAGAGCCTTATGATACACTCTGCACATAATTTATACAATATATGTGTAGACATTATGCTCAGCCATGTTCAAACTCTACTGTTTATTAACTATGCAAACAATACATGCCTCAAACATGCTGCATGTTCCCACAGTAATAGTAATTGGTTCTGTATACACAAAACATGCTATATACAGCACATTTTCCATACTGTACATACACTATTCACTATGTACTGAATACATGCTACATACAATGAGCCACAATATTAAAACCACACATCGATGAAGTTAGTAACATTGATTATTTCTTAGCAATGGTGCTTGTCAAGGTCTATAAACAGACCATAGATGGTAAGTGACAGTCAATTCTTTTAGTGGATGTGTTGGATGTTTGAAAAATGGGATCTGAGCAACTTTTACAAAAGCCTATGGCCAAATGAGTGGTTTAGAGCATCTCTAAAGCAGCAAGTCTTCTGTAGCAGTGATGAGTCCCATTGACAGCAGTCCAAGGAGGGACAACCATACACTGGGAACAGGGCTCAAGGCACATTTATGCACTGGGGCAGGGAGGGCTGTCAGGTCTGGTCCGTGGCGACAGAAGGGTTACTGTGGCACAAGTTGAAAATTTATAACCTGACCGCCTGTCTCATCTCTCATTGCTGTTTCCAGGGTACTGGGAGGTAAACGGCTTCGGCTTGTTCGGTATTTATAAGTCTGACTTCGACACGGTCGGAGGGATGAACACTGAAGAGTTCAAGGATCGGTGGGGTGGAGAGGATTGGGAACTACTGGACAGGTACCCCAAAAACAGAGAGGAAAAAAGAGAGGGGGGGGGGTATCCATACAGGGATGTATCGCAGGTGCGGGGGGATCACCGGAGATGAGCAGAATTCAGAGGGGTCTCCCCAGGAACATGGGGGTGCAGGTACCTCAAATACAGTGGCGGTCCTGTGGCACTCAGGACTGAAGTGTGGAAACAGTGCTGTGCGGTGACACGTGATTCACACAAGCACCTTACGCATCGCTGGCGCCGCACCGAAGCGGCTCTGCTCCCCTGATGTACAGGCTTTAGAAGAGCAGAACCATCAGGGCGCAGTGTTGCTTCAGTCCAGTGTTGTTAGAATGCAGTGTTAGTTCAGAGCAGTTTGGTTGTGATACAGTGTCATTTACGTAAGTGGTGTGGTCTCTGGACAATTTGTTAAAAGAACTTTAGAACATCATAGTCCTTGATCCCAGAATTAGAGGTCAGAAAACCGAGCCAGAATTCCACAAGTTTTCCATCTTTATGTTACTATGAAGAGAAAGTGGCAGAAAATTCTAGATTTTGCAGTGTGTGATTAGAAAGGAAATGTGCTCAGGGCCCGATCTAAATCTGAATGTTTATTTCAGTGTTAAGTCATATCATTACATCTTTGTGTTATACTTATACAGTATTATAACTAATGTGACTTTTCAGTCGATATTTATGGACCTACAGCAGTAGACAAAATATTTGAAATGAGACATTTTCTGTGACTTCATGCATCGCTTGACATGTGTTGAGGTTCACTATCCTCAGCAGATGTGTGAGCTGCTGTAAAATATCAATTTATTCCGTCATAGACTAAATGTAGCAGAGTAAATGACATCAATGCACTGAGGTTGGGAGTCAGAATTTCTCACTTGGAATATCCCGGTTCTCTGCGGTGTTGAATGCAGCATTTCCTCCGTGTCTGCAGAGTTCTTCAGCACGGTCTGGAGGTGGAACGTCTCCGACTGCGAAACTTCTTCCACTACTACCACTCCAAGAGAGGCATGTGGAACACGCCAGCTAAGAGAAGCCCGAAGGGTTAATCCTGCCCACACCAGACACGGCCCGTCAGGGAGGGCCAGCAGCCCAAAGGCTGGCTTGATACAGGACAGGCATCCTGTATGGACGCCTCAGTCTGCTCGAGGACCCCTTGCCGGGACATGGTGGCTTATTTCTGATACCGCGTGCTGTTTCAAGCCCCTTCATGTTTAACTCAGAGGAGGTGCATTTCCTGTTTCAATGGGATGGACTTTTAATCGATTCCTGTTCGGCGGTTTGAGAATGTAAAGCTGGACACATTTTCTTAGTTTCATTTTTTAAAAAGAAAAATCTGTTTTCTATTTGAACCTTTTTTAAATGTGGTATATGTCATTAAGACTGTGTGAAAACATTATTTACGCAGTTGTTTCTGAAGCTGTATTTGGAATGTAGAGGGCAGTGGCCTCTGTCCCTATATTGTATGACCTTGATGGCATTCTGACAGAGAGACTTTTACATGTTTTACGTCACATTAAAATTGAACATCTTGGGTGCTGGTTTACAGACAGAAGACAGAACTGGGTTTCAGCGCATGACACTTCCTCAGTCATTGATTTTTAACAATAACACTCCCCGGCTGTGGACAGGCTCGTCTGTTTTATCTTTTCATATTACCTCTCTCTCCCATGAGTTGTCACGCGCTTTTGTCAAACACTGTATCCGTATAGAGGCTCCAAAACTCAGTCACGGGGCCCCTGTCTGAGTTTATTTTTGATCCAGCCACAATTTGCAGTTGTGCGATTTCAACAAGCTGTTAATTTGCCCTCATTTGGCACACTAATGTTTTCTGAAATCATTGATTGTCGCAGGTCACATTTTTATAGTTATCCCAGATGCCATTAAGAGGGAAAATGTCACGTGTAACTGTGTTCTTTGTGATATACAATGGCTGCATAAAAAAATGAGAAAAAAATTAACCATTCAAAGTAATCAATTATGTCCTGATGAAACCGTGGACACATCATCGCAAAACCTAATAATTTATTTGGCACGCAAACGTTAGACAAACTTTATTTGCGTCTCATTTCTTTTATGAAGTTATTATAAAATAGTGACTTTACTTGAGGTGAATCCAGTGATTCATCCACCTCGGACGAGTGATATTCACTCAGACAGACTTCAGTGTTTTTTAAAAAGACTCTAAGCACGTGGGTTAGCAACCTTATTTGGAGCTTACTAATTTTTTCAGTGTCTAATTTGATTAATTTGAAATGATGTTTCTGAAATTCCTTGCAATACAGGAGAATAAACACAATATGTTCAGTGGTCTTTTATTCATGGCACATGCATATTTATGTGAAAATGTCATGTAAGATGGCAAATAATTACTCAAAAATGAAATCCACCAAATCCGGACAAATTACCAGCTTAATGAAATCCTATGACTGCAGTTGTGGTTGGAATAAAAACCAGCATACACAGGGGTCAAAGGATAGAAATCACCATCTCAGCAGAAAGTGATCATTCCAGGTCTCTTTCCCTGACCCCTGAGTTCGTTCGCTCTCTGCGCTCCGCTCCGCCTGTCTTCCTGTAGCGGCTGGTGAAGCTCTGCGTCAGAAGTGCGGTGTCCCTGACTGACAGGCGGTGCACCAGGGCACCAGACAGGAAGTGATGTAATGCCCCCCGACCAAATGACAGGACAGAATGCAGGGAGTGATGAGTAGCTTGATAAACTGGATAATTCCTGTTGGTGGCCAGTGAACTTACTAGTGACATACAGACAAGGGAGGGTATCTCTACAAATCTGTGTTCTATTAATTTAAGTTACATTTAAACACTTCCTGTTTAGAGTCTAAAGTGTTTAAACAAAGACAGTATTTACAGAAATCAAAACAAGATAAATCCATGAGGAAAATAACGAGGTCATGATGTACAGCATATAAGAGTAGACTATATACATATAAACTTATTCATGATAGTTAATAATGAAAGTACTAATTTTCATTTTTAATGAGGAAACAGTCCCTGCTGCTGACACATAATGATGTAGAGTTTGTGTGCGCGGCATCATAGAGTCCTTGGATTTCTGGGAAAGTTCTCGCTAAATGTTGGGTGTGTCATCGTTATATTTAACGGATGATCTGCTGCTGAAAAGTATTGTTGATGTTTCTCCGTATTCTTTAGATTGAATAGAATACTAAAGTGATGGCAGTTGAGTGTGTTTGCACACATAAAACATCTGTGTCAGTCTGTATTATTGAGTAAGATTGAAGACAGTCAAAGCTTATTCCCCATAAAGTTTACTCATTTTTCTAACTTGGGGTGTGCCTCTATACAAAATAATAAATATGGACAAAGAGAAACTGCGCAAAGATAATTTCTGTGAAATTGTTTTGTAGAAAGCTTAACGAATGTAAAGTATTTTGCTTATGATTTTACTTTTCATTTTTAGAAATAAAATTTTAAGCTCAAAACCGATTCTTTGGCAGATTGTTTTTTTTTCCCCTCCCATGTTTGAAGACGTCTTCATATTTACACGCACCACAGCGTGCCTCAAACGAGCAGCCGAGAAACCTGCTAACGATCGGAGCTTCATTCCTGAGAGCAGTTATCATAATAATGCTACCTGTTATTACATCACCTGAGTTTAGCATCCGGTAGGCATTAGATGGATTCACTCTGGGCCTATCTTACTGAGGACATTGGCATTTGTAAAGCTATTTAGCTAATGTAAAGCGAAAATATTGCAAATGATTGGGAGAGGGTATTTGTTTTGCACAAATTAATGGCAATATTATTGGTTTTGTGAGTGTTTGAATGTAAATGACTCTTTCGGGCTCTCCTGGATGAACTTAATATACTTCGCGAAAGGCTTCTGATGCAGTTCTCCTTTTTATCAGAAGAGGGAGACAGGGGACTTCCAACACACTTCATAAGATAGATAATATTTCAAAATCTACGCTTTTTACTCTCTTCTTTACTCTCGTCTAGGTAGGCCATGCCAATACCTTTCATTTATGCACTGCCTGTGCGTAAAATTGATGTAATTACATTTAGTCAAAATAACATTTTGAGAGCGTTGGCTGAGGATTTGCATGAAAAATTGCTTTGAAAGACGATCCATGACGCTGTGACTACTTCCACGAGATGTTCATCGATTATTAATGTAAATGAGATGCAAATTTAAGATCAGTTATGAATTTATAAAGCCGGTTCTTTTTCAGGGGCAATGATTGAAGAGTTTAAATTCTCTCTCTCTCTCTCTCTCTCTCTGTGCGTGTATGTGTGTGCGTGCGTGCATTTGTCTGACTGTCATTAGAAGTTACCAATGTTTACGATGGTCGACACAGATTTTATTAACTTCAGCTCTTCGCTCTGATTGGCCCCACTAACGCTGCGAACTCCTGATTGGTTCGTGGAAAGGAAAGTTCGCTCGCTCGCTCCTCATGAACGCAGGGCGGCTGCTCTCGCTGTATTAGAGACACTGACGCTGAGGGACCCGAATGGCCACAATGAACCGCGATTATTCAACGGAACACCTTGCGAATGGATATTCTGCCCTGTATTCTGTCAATCAGTATATACATTAAATCAAAGATCATTTGGATTAAGCATCTCAAAAAATTTTTCTGATCACCAAGAGCCTGGGATAATTTACCTGGGAGAGGTAAAACTATGATGGTACGAGGGAGGTAAAAAATATTTTCTGTCGCCTTTCCATTTCGCTGTCGTGGGACACTTCTGCTGATCGGGATGAGAAGTTCCAAGATGAAGACTTTAGAAGATTTGACTTCGGACTCGGGATACGGGGCAGGAGATTCGTGCAAATCTTTGAGTCTTTCTTCTTCCAAATCCAACTCTCATGCGTACATGACCGCGCCACACCGGGGAAACTGGTGGCATTTCTCTGGCTCCATGAACAGCAGAAACAACAGCTGGGACGCGGTTAATGCTGTGCTACCGGAGGACCCGGAGGATATTTTGGCAAAATGTCCTCGTTTGCCAGACTTGGAAGAGTTCCCCTGGTCGGACGAGGAGGTTGGTAAAATTCTTCGATCAGTCCGGACGAAAGGACTGGGCTTCTCCGCCGAGTGTGTGCGGAGGCTCTCCAGTGTGCTGCGAAGGGCTGTGATCCGGATTTCGAGAGAAGCCCAGCGCCTCAGTGTCATGCACTGCCGCTGCTCACGGTCCGAGGTGCTGGGCGCCATCCGCCTTGTGCTGAGCTGGGCGCTGGCGGAGAGCTGCGTGTCGGCCGCGGTGAGGGCGATTTCTCTCTACAGCATGAGCGCAGGCGAGTGGCTGCGTAAAGGCAAGTCAGCGCGCTGCGGACTCACCTTCTCCGTGGGCCGGTTCTTCCGCTGGATGGTGGACACTCGCATCTCCGTGCGCATCCACGAATACGCGGCCATCTGCTTGACCGCCTGCATGGAGAACCTGGTGGAGGACATTGGCTCGAGGGTCCTGATGTCCGAGCGACCGTCCGCAGACGGGGAACTGATCCAAACTCAGGTCACGGCGGAGATGTTGGACGCGGTTGTGATGAACGATTCCGAACTCTGGGGAGTCCTGCAGCACTACGAGCACCTCATATGTGGCAAGAACGCACATGGTAAGCAGCTTTGAAAGCAGCTTTGGTGTTGTGTGAGGTTTACATTCCAAGTAGGCTATATACCATCTGACAATCCAAAAACTTGTGTGGCTGTTAAATGTTTACTAAACTGGATGGTTGAAAGATTTTTTTTTTTTTAGTATTACTAGCCTATTATTAAGCATGTGCGCGTGATGTTTTGTTCACATTACTCCCCTCAGAGGAAAGCGTTTAGTAGATGGGCCTCATATAAAAACCCCTTCAGTTTTTTTCTTAGCCGTTTTTCTCTCTTTCTCCCTCCTGGACTGCCTTGAGTTTACTACAATATTCCCAAAAAAGGTTGTGATTAACGGGGCTTTTCGCCCCTTTGTTTTCTATCGCGCTTCCCTGGTCTGAATTGATCACGTCCAAAGGGATCCTCTTATCAAAGCGACGCAAAGCAGCTTCAGTTGGCATCTGTGTCATCTCACTTATTCTTGTCCCGACACGCAGATGTCCTGAAGTGATACAGTGAAAGACGTTGCTTCAGTGTAAAGCGCACTGGATTCCTCCAGTGGTGTAAAACTGAAATCCCTCTTGGCTATAAGACAGCTGAGTGTTGTATAGGGTGTCTCAGATAAAAAGTATACGCAAGTAGAATCATCGATTATATGGAAACTACTAAATTATATTTTAAGTGTAATATGTCATTAGAAAGAGAAGGATTTACTCTTTTAAATGTCAAATTACGGCGCTGGTCCCTCCACATGACCCCCTCCACGTGATGAAATGATCCGACGGGCTGACAGAGACGTGGTCAGACGATGCCTGCTGTGCATTGATAGGGAGGGGGTCATGCGGAGAGACCAGCGCCGTTATTTGGCACTGCGTGACATTTGAATAAATGAGTCTCCTCATCCGTCTCTCTGTTCGTGATGCGTCTCACACAGTTACAAAGAGCAGGACACTCGTCACAGCAAGGATCTGGGTGCCATTCAAAAAACGCATTGTTACTGATTCACCCATGAAAATAAACGCACGTTTACGGTATCATTTAAAAGAGTAAATCCTTCTCTTTCTAATGACATATTACACTTAAAATATAATTTAGTAGTTTTCATATAATCAAAGATTCAAGTTGGGTATACTTTTTTCTGAGACACCCTGAATTAACTCCTGAGAGGCAAAGCTAAAAACACTGTCCTGCTCTCGCTGGAGGTTTGGACACTCATGGCGTAGGTTATATGAAAAAGGCTGCCAAAAGCGTTCAGATCACTATCGCGTTTGCTTGAGTGCAAATTGGTTTTTGAGATTTGTGCATAAAGACAAGTATAAAGAGGGTAATATGTGTCTGGGTTTAAAACTATGCATCTCCAGCCTGCAGGAGGAGGTTGTGTGTGAGTAGTTTATACCTTGCGGAGCTGGGGAACCACAGCGGTTTTTGGGGCTGTTTGGTGAGACTTATTCTGGCTTGGAATACTGTATATTCTATTGTCCTCGTTTGAATTAGTCCACTTCAGACAATTTGGTTATTTTTCTTTTAATTGTAGCATTTGTTTTAGTGAAGTTTATTGTGGTGGTATGGTAGTTTAGGGAATCGAACTTGAATCATGTCATTTGTTGTTCATCCGTACAGCAGTTGTATTAACACATTTCTACACGGGTAAGGTCTTGCATTGGTGACTTTGGGCTTTGTTGGAAGTGTGATGTATGGCAGCATACTGTGTGTAAGGTTCACTTGAATAAGTGTCATTTCTCTGTGCAGTAATGTGGAATGGGGTGGATTACATCTCACCTTGTGGGGGAGAGATATCGCTGTCTGAGTGGAGAGGAATTCTTCAAACGGCAGCAGCTCCTCCCACTTTCTCTGTCCGCAGTCGACTCCCAGTGCTGCTCATTGATTGTTTGCCAGTGTTTGTACATTGTAATTTGGGTTTGTTTGTGGCGCACCAACATCAGTTTAAACAGAGGTTTTCACATACACACACACACACACACACACACACACAAGGCTCTTTGTTCCTCTGTTAGCCCACAAAGTAGCAAAGATATTCGCTACTGATAAGAAATAAACATGTAGGAGAGCTGCTGAGTGGGTGAGATGAACTGTCCAGAGCTGATTAAATCCCCAGAAGAAGAGCAGGTCCCTGCCTGCTGCAGTGAGACGGGCAGAGAGAACAGGATGAATGCAGTGGGGTCCAGTGCCCTTTAGCTGCAGGTCCTGAGCTGCAAGCATTTATCTGTGAACGAACATTTATCCTGCATTTTAATTCACCTTTCAGGCTCTCAATAACTGCCTGTAAGAGTCACAAATCTTTGGCCAGAATTTTCTTTTTTTGCTCCTAATTATGATGAGCATTATGATAAAAATGAATTACTCACTGCAGTAGTATTCGTTGCATGATGGTTATAATAATGATGGGATCAGTTTTAAGTTGAACTATAACTCCCACTGAATAAATACATGTTGAGTGTAGCTCTGATTAAAATGGACTTGTCTGCGCATCACTGACGGACGTTTAGTCAGGATTAGGAAGGACAGTCCGACCTCAGTGTTTTTGTGACTCATCAGCCAGAGTTGATTTTGACACCCTTTTTTTATGAGGAAAACCATATGGACTTACAGTGCTTTTTCTCGTGTGAGATGTTGGGATTACGTGGGTTTGAGATTTTGAGTTGAATCTTGGCTGAGCTGCAGGAATGTCCTTTGTGCTGTCAGTGATCAATATGACCTCCGTTAGAACCGGCTTCATGATCAGTTCTTCCGGAGCTCTCCGTCTGCACTGCGCTTAAACACCTGAGGCCCCGCAGAGTCACTGCATTAGCCTGACAGCTGCGCTGAGAAAACCACAGTGCAGCTCACTGTGCCGGAGTCCAGATCTGACGCGGTTCTGGGATGGACTTTGTGCAGTTATTCTTATCAGTGAGGTAGGCGATATTGACAAAATGTTTTGATCAAATATTTCAATATGTATTTTGTGTTTTCTAGGGATAAATATCTAGGGATATTTCTGTATTTCTTCAAATATATTGGCCCTTTCACCAAATATTTACACAATGCAATTTTTGATAATCAGTCAATAGTAATGTGGACGTGCTGCCCAAGCAGTGCAGGCGACAGCTAGAATAGTTTTATACTGTAAGTGCTGAAATCTGCATCCCTTTACTGTAATGCAACCTTTGAAACCAGAGAAGACCAAACTTATGTAGCATCACAATGTTATGATAACAGAAATCCCTGACTATATCTCATCTTATCAATTGGTTATGTATGTTATTGCCTGTATACAGAAAAAAAGCTCTGCCAATATATCTTGTTTTGGCCGACCTGTATCGGCTGAGTTCAGCTGGTGCACAAGTAACCCTTGGCAACTGAGGCATTTGCTCTCTTCAGAGAAGCAGACAACAGTCGTGGACCGAGCATTTAGCTCTTTAATGAGTCTTGAAGTCGCCTACTTCAGAAGTCATAGTTATAATATTCTCATGATAGGACAATATTTAATAAAAATATTATAAATAGCTTATTTTTGCATTGCCATGGTATTGGCCTTTGGGTCGTGATATTAGCTCTCGGCCTGTGGCCTTGGGCCAATACGGCGACCCTCAGGCCAATTCCAAGGCAATATGTAAATAAATAATTAATAACATATACTACAGTATGAATATAATATTGCCGTAATGCCCTGCCCTACTTACAGGATGACTATGTGCACAATTAGCACCATGGGGCTGTGTAGCTTTTATTTGAATTATATTTCAGCAGCATGAAGAATCATCCAGGGCCAAAAAAAAAAGCATTTTACTTTCTACTTTAACTGAAATGCCCCTCGTCAAAACTAGGAACTTCTGTGCCCTTCAGGGGACAGTAATCAGTTCCTGAGTCTTGAGAGATCACTGGCCTGTATGCCCCTGCCGCTCATCTGAGGCCTGTTTGATCTGCGGTGTTGCGCTGTGGCCGCGTTCATGTCTTCTGCCGTACGGTGTCTCTGAGTTTGGAGTCTGTGGGCCACATTGGGGACCTGTGTTGTGTGTGTTTGTGTGCTGTGTTGTGTGTGAGTTGTGTGGGTGAGGTGTGTGTTTGGGTGCTGCGTTGTGGGTGAGGTGTGTGTTTGGGTGCTGTGTGTGTGTGTATAGAGAGCTGGGACCAGGCTTCGCTGGGCCAGCATTAGGAGGCGGGAGTGTTTGGCCGGTGGAGGCCCTCTTTTCAGCACAAAAGCTCCTCTCTCATGCACCCAGCCAGCCCACATCTGGAAATCTTTAAGGCAGAAATGACTTGTATAGAGCTGCAGTAATGAGTTTGGATGCATTTCCTATTTAAATGGCTTGCTTCATGACAAGCGGCTTTGATGGATTTTGTTTTTCTTTCATATACTTTGAATCCTTGATGAAGCTGGATAGGATGGACATCTGATTGATGGATATCGCTCAGAGATCGCAGAGGTTTGTCTCCTCTGAGACTGCAACTCCTGTTACTGCTGAATTAAGCTGCTTTCACAGCGGACAAGAAACAAATTTTTTGCACGGCAGACTACAATCAAAGTCAATGCAAAGATGCAAATGCACAAATGAATATATGAATATAATCTGTCCTGCGAAAAAAAGGTTTCGCGTCCAATGTGAAAGCGGCTTTATCCAGAGGTCAGTGTTAGAAGCTGTACATGTGCTCTAGTTGGATGGGAGACTGACTCAGACTCAGACACCAGTCCAGTTAAGGCAGTGAAGTATCTTACACACATAATAGGAAAGATTATGAGTGGCTTTGCTGTTTCAGCTGGAATGGAGTATTGACTGATGGAAAATTGGAAATGGTTGACGATACCAGGAAGGGTGCTTTCATATCCCTTTGAAAGCTTTTGAATAATGGATGTGGATTGATGGCACATGCTGTCTCTTGAGTATTAATGTGTTGAAGTTCTGATCGTGAAAATGAGCTGAGAAATGTGGCTTTCTCTATGTGGAAGTGAGGATCATGGGAAATGTAGTCCAAGCGGGCAGTTATTTTTGGCTCTGAGCCCTGCCATGTGGAGGATGTAGGTCGTAAAAGTAGTTCTGGTAGCCATAAAGGAACATGGAAAATGCCGGAACCAGGCAAACATTCTGTGGTCCTTGTGATCTGCGATGGACAAACATCAAGCTAACAGAAGAGACCAGAGCCTGCAAAATCGTGAGGACAACAGTCAGTTTAATTGAACAGACTGTTTAAAATCTGTGTGCAGTTTGAGTTTGCTTGCTGCACCTTCAGAGATGTTATTGAGGAGCCATTAGTGGAAGTTGACGGAGGGTCAGTAGATAATGAGGGTCCATAAGGCAGATCTGGCTCAACACACAGATACCGCACCTGTGGGGGCCCTTTGCCAGACTGCTGTTTGCCACATGAAGAGCTCTCTGAATCTCTCTCTGTCATTCTTTTTCTCTCTCTCTGTTCACGCTCCACTATTATTCCCTCTCTCTAACTCTCCCTCGCTTAAACCCGTCCTTTCAAACTCAAATAAGCTTTATTGATATGGGAAGGGTGCAGTTATGTTACCAAATCACACTCTGATATCAGAGACATATGACTCCTAACATGGGCAATAACATATTTAACTGCCCTAAAAAGACAATAAAGAAAGAAATGTACATTTATGGCTGTAAGATTACAATATGAAATTTGTAATTTACCATAATATACAGTGTCTTTCTTTGGTTTGTCTGTGGGTGTAACACACTGTCCCTCTGCGTTTGGGTAATGGCCACTATACTGTCAAAAGCACACACACACACGCATGCACATGGACACACACACACACACACACACACTCACACGCAGACACACACACATATACACACAGTCATACTGAATTCTTTGAAAGCCTAACCTGGAACAGGGGACAGAACCTGTCCATCTGACTGACGTATGAAACATACTGGTCTGCATGTCTCCATGGAAACCAGACCTAGGCAGGAAGTTTTGGGAAGGATGGTGAGATTTACCGAGTTAGAGTGTGACATGTGGTGGAGAGAATTAGGGCTGCCTGTCTCCCGAGAACAGATGAGGGAAACGGGGGGAATAATTAGGCCTCTCTTTCACACAGAAGGTCTCAATTTTCACCTCTCAGTTCGTTCCTGAGCAGATGTGCTTCTCTGGCTATGAAACTCTACCTCCTGTTCACTGCATCAGCCCATCAGGACTCCAGCAGGTATGAGTTAAGTGCTCGACTCTGTTATGTCTCGGAGTGGGGCCTATTTATCCAACATAGCACCTGCAAACCATCACTGAAATGTTGATTTTCAGACACTTTTTGAAAAATTCATCCAGCATAATTCGTATAATGTTTGGTTATAGAGTGAATTGGGCCAAAGTTATGACACATCACCTCAGGTAAAGAGCGGATTGTTTCTGTATTAGTAACTCATTAGCATATAGAGCTAATAATGACACGGATTCCTCTGATTTGCACAATGCCCCGCAGTTCTATTTTCATGATTGAAGCTGCTTCTACAAATCAGCTCATTTATCGCTGTGTGTGTTTTTGGTTCTGAAATAGAGCTGTAATCGCGATTGGGCCTGAATTTGAAATGGGTTCACTGCAACATTTCTTTGTTGAAATGCGGAGCTCAGCCCCTAATTGGAAACAGAACGAGTCTCTGAGGGATCGTCTGTCGCCGAATGCACCGCCCGGCTCGAGGAAATCTGGTCGACAGCTCTGAGCAGAGCGGGGCGGCAGTATTCTGGCACGCTCCTCCCACATGCAACGGTCTGACTCTAGCCCCGCCCATTTATCTAGTTCTGCCCAACAAAACTACCACCCTCCCCCTGGACAGCCATTCAGTGCCCTGGGCCAGTCAAACAGCCTCGGAGGCCCCATCTCCCCGCACCACAGCTGTGCCCCGTCACCTCTGGTGTGGGCCTCTGCTGACGCTCAGCCGCTTCTGTTCACTGGTTGCTTCTCCGCTGCGGTCAGACCAGTCACACTGCTGAATGCCACAGTCTCCCAGCCGTTTAGAGGAGACTGATTCAGGAGTCGTCCTTTGAGGATCTGCTGTGGTTTCATGTGCGCGTGTGAGCAGAAAAGTCAAGTCAGTGTTATGTGTGGAGCACTTTTAGCACAGCCGCATGCTGACCAAAGAGTTGTGCAGTTACAATGAAATGCATAATACAATCAGATCACACAAATTACACAAGTTAGCCAAATAACATTGGGCATCCACTAACCAGAGTTAAAATAGTATTTATAAAACTAACTTCTTAAAAATAATGATTGGAGACGCAGTAGCGCAGTGGTCAAGTTAGCTTGACCTTGAGATTGAAAGGTCCCAAGTTCAAGCCCCGGCCTCGGCCTTCGCGGTGTGTTCTTGGGGAAAAAACTTTAAGTAAAAAACTTTGCTCTCACACTCCACGCCTCACTCCACTCAGGGGTATAAATGGGTACCAGCAAATAGTCAGGGAAACTTGACTGGAGGAGTACCTGCGATGGACTGGCATCCTATCCAGGGGGAGCAGTGATACTCCTAGTCACTTCATGCCACAGAAACCGGGGTTAAGCACCAGTCCGATGGGCCACTAGGCTCGTACAGGACTTGCTTACTGTAAGGATTATGTATTAGGTCATGCAGATTGCTCCAATATGAAAGCGAGAGCGAAGAGATGCGTCTCTACATTATGATTAACGGTCTCCATAGAGACGGAGCAGCTGATGCTGAAGGGTTGGCCATCGCTCATCGGGTCGGCACCGAGAAAAGCTTTCTCCTCGGAGCGAGTGTAACTGTATCAGCCAGACCCTCAGTGTAACTGTATCAGTCAGACCTTCAGTGTAACTGTATCAGTCAGACCTTCAGTGTAACTGTATCAGTCAGACCTTCAGTGTAACTGTATCAGTCAGACCCTCAGTGTAACTGTATCAGCCAGTGCTTCAGTGTAACTGTATCAGTCAGACCCTCAGTGTAACTGTATCAGTCAGACCCTCAGTGTAACTGTATCAGCCAGACCCTCAGTGTAACTGTATCAGTCAGACCTTCAGTGTAACTGTATCAGTCAGACCCTCAGTGTAACTGTATCAGTCAGACCTTCAGTGTAACTGTATCAGTCAGACCTTCAGTGTAACTGCATCAGTCAGACCATCAGTGTAACTGTATCAGTCAGACCATCAGTGTAACTGCATCAGTCAGACCTTCAGTGTAACTGTATCAGTCAGACCTTCAGTGTAACTGTATCAGTCAGACCTTCAGTGTAACTGTATCAGTCAGACCTTCAGTGTAACTGCATCAGTCAGACCATCAGTGTAACTGAATCAGTCAGACCATCAGTGTAACTGCATCAGTCAGACCTTCAGTGTAACTGTATCAGTCAGACCTTCAGTGTAACTGTATCAGTCAGACCTTCAGTGTAACTGTATCAGTCAGACCCTCAGTGTAACTGCATCAGTCAGACCCTCAGTGTAACTGTATCAGTCAGACCCTCAGTGTAACTGTATCAGTCAGACCCTCAGTGTAACTGTATCAGCCAGACCCTCAGTGTAACTGCATCAGTCAGACCTTCAGTGTAACTGTATCAGTCAGACCCTCAGTGTAACTGTATCAGCCAGACCCTCAGTGTAACTGTATCAGTCAGACCTTCAGTGTAACTGTATCAGTCAGACCCTCAGTGTAACTGTATCAGTCAGACCCTCAGTGTAACTGTATCAGCCAGACCCTCAGTGTAACTGTATCAGTCAGACCTTCAGTGTAACTGTATCAGCCAGACCCTCAGTGTAACTGCATCAGTCAGACCTTCAGTGTAACTGTATCAGTCAGACCTTCAGTGTAACGGTATCAGTCAGACCCTCAGTGTAACTGTATCAGTCAGACCTTCAGTGTAACTGTATCAGTCAGACCCTCAGTGTAACTGTATCAGTCAGACCCTCAGTGTAACTGTATCAGTCAGACCCTCAGTGTAACTGTATCAGTCAGACTCTCAGTGTAACTGTATCAGTCAGACCCTCAGTGTAACTGCATCAGTCAGACCCTCAGTGTAACTGTATCAGTCAGACCCTCAGTGTAACTGTATCAGTCAGACCTTCAGTGTAACTGTATCAGCCAGACCCTCAGTGTAACTGTATCAGTCAGACCTTCAGTGTAACTGTATCAGTCAGACCCTCAGTGTAACTGTATAAGTCAGACCCTCAGTGTAACTGTATCAGTCAGACCCTCAGTGTAACTGTATCAGTCAGACTCTCAGTGTAACTGTATCAGTCAGACCCTCAGTGTAACTGTATCAGTCAGACCCTCAGTGTAACTGTATCAGTCAGACTCTCAGGGTAACTGTATCAGTCAGACCTTCAGTGTAACTGTATCAGTCAGACCCTCAGTGTAACTGTATCAGTCAGACCCTCAGTGTAACTGTATCAGTCAGACCCTCAGTGTAACTGTATCAGTCAGACCTTCAGTGTAACTGTATCAGTCAGACCCTCAGTGTAACTGTATCAGTCAGACCCTCAGTGTAACTGTATCAGTCAGACCCTCAGTGTAACTGTATCAGTCAGACCCTCAGTGTAACTGTATCAGTCAGACCTTCAGTGTAACTGTATCAGTCAGACCCTCAGTGTAACTGTATCAGTCAGACCCTCAGTGTAACTGTATCAGTCAGACCCTCAGTGTAACTGTATCAGTCAGACCTTCAGTGTAACTGTATCAGTCAGACCCTCAGTGTAACTGTATCAGTCAGACCCTCAGTGTAATGGGTGTATCAGTCAGACCCTCAGTGTAACTGTATCAGTCAGACCCTCAGTGTAACTGTATCAGTCAGACCCTCAGTGTAACTGTATCAGTCAGACCCTCAGTGTAACTGTATCAGTCAGACCTTCAGTGTAACTGTATCAGTCAGACCCTCAGTGTAACTGTATCAGTCAGACCCTCAGTGTAACTGTATCAGTCAGACCCTCAGTGTAACTGTATCAGTCAGACCTTCAGTGTAACTGTATCAGTCAGACCCTCAGTGTAACTGTATCAGTCAGACCCTCAGTGTAATGGGTGTATCAGTCAGACCATCAGTGTAACTGTATCAGTCAGACCCTCAGTGTAACTGTATCAGTCAGACCCTCAGTGTAACTGTATCAGTCAGACCCTCAGTGTAACTGTATCAGTCAGACCCTCAGTGTAACTGTATCAGTCAGACCCTCAGTGTAACTGTATCAGTCAGACCCTCAGTGTAACTGTATCAGTCAGACCTTCAGTGTAACTGTATCAGTCAGACCCTCAGTGTAACTGTATCAGTCAGACCCTCAGTGTAACTGTATCAGTCAGACCTTCAGTGTAACTGTATCAGTCAGACCCTCAGTGTAACTGTATCAGTCAGACCCTCAGTGTAACTGTATCAGTCAGACCCTCAGTGTAACTGTATCAGTCAGACTCTCAGTGTAACTGCATCAGTCAGACCTTCAGTGTAACTGTATCAGCCAGACCCTCAGTGTAACTGTATCAGTCAGACTCTCAGTGTAACTGCATCAGTCAGACCTTCAGTGTAACTGTATCAGCCAGACCCTCAGTGTAACTGTATCAGTCAGACCCTCAGTGTAACTGCATCAGTCAGACCTTCAGTGTAACTGTATCAGCCAGACCCTCAGTGTAACTGTATCAGTCAGACCTTCAGTGTAACTGTATCAGTCAGACCCTCAGTGTAACTGTATCAGTCAGACCTTCAGTGTAACTGCATCAGTCAGACCTTCAGTGTAACTGTATCAGTCAGACCCTCAGTGTAACTGTATCAGTCAGACCTTCAGTGTAACTGTATCAGTCAGACCCTCAGTGTAACTGTATCAGTCAGACCTTCAGTGTAACTGTATCAGTCAGACCCTCAGTGTAACTGTATCAGTCAGACCTTCAGTGTAACTGCATCAGTCAGACCTTCAGTGTAACTGTATCAGTCAGACCTTCAGTGTAACTGTATCAGTCAGACTCTCAGTGTAACTGCATCAGTCAGACCCTCAGTGTAACTGTATCAGTCAGACTCTCAGTGTAACTGCATCAGTCAGACCTTCAGTGTAACTGTATCAGTCAGACCCTCAGTGTAACTGTATCAGTCAGACCCTCAGTGTAACTGTATCAGTCAGACCCTCAGTGTAACTGCATCAGTCAGACCCTCAGTGTAACTGCATCAGCCAGACCCTCAGTGTAACTGTATCAGTCAGACCTTCAGTGTAACTGTATCAGTCAGACCTTCAGTGTAACTGTATCAGTCAGACCTTCAGTGTAACTGTATCAGTCAGACCCTCAGTGTAACTGTATCAGTCAGACTCTCAGTGTAACTGCATCAGTCAGACCTTCAGTGTAACTGTATCAGCCAGACCCTCAGTGTAACTGTATCAGTCAGACCCTCAGTGTAACTGTATCAGTCAGACCTTCAGTGTAACTGTATCAGCCAGACCCTCAGTGTAACTGTATCAGTCTGACCCTCAGTGTAACTGCATCAGTCAGACCCTCAGTGTAACTGCATCAGCCAGACCCTCAGTGTAACTGTATCAGTCAGACCTTCAGTGTAACTGTATCAGTCAGACCTTCAGTGTAACTGTATCAGTCAGACCATCAGTGTAACTGTATCAGTCAGACCTTCAGTGTAACTGTATCAGTCAGACCCTCAGTGTAACTGTATCAGTCAGACCTTCAGTGTAACTGTATCAGTCAGACCCTCAGTGTAACTGTATCAGTCAGACCTTCAGTGTAACTGTATCAGTCAGACCCTCAGTGTAACTGTATCAGTCAGACCTTCAGTGTAACTGCATCAGTCAGACCTTCAGTGTAACTGTATCAGTCAGACCCTCAGTGTAACTGTATCAGTCAGACCTTCAGTGTAACTGTATCAGTCAGACCCTCAGTGTAACTGTATCAGTCAGACCCTCAGTGTAACTGTATCAGTCAGACCCTCAGTGTAACTGTATCAGTCAGACCCTCAGTGTAACTGTATCAGCCAGACCATCAGTGTAACTGTATCAGTCAGACCCTCAGTGTAACTGCATCAGTCAGACCCTCAGTGTAACTGTATCAGCCAGACCATCAGTGTAACTGTATCAGTCAGACCTTCAGTGCAACTGTATCAGTCAGACCCTCAGTGTAACTGTATCAGTCAGACCTTCAGTGTAACTGTATCGGTCAGACCTTCAGTGTAACTGTATCAGTCAGACCTTCAGTGTAACTGTATCAGTCAGACCATCAGTGTAACTGTATCAGTCAGACCTTCAGTGCAACTGTATCAGCCAGACCCTCAGTGTAACTGTATCAGTCAGACCCTCAGGGTAACTGTATCAGTCAGACCTTCAGTGTAACTGTATCAGTCAGACCTTCAGTGTAACTGTATCAGTCAGACCTTCAGTGTAACTGTATCAGCCAGACCATCAGTGTAACTGCATCAGTCAGACCTTCAGTGTAACTGTATCAGTCAGACCCTCAGGGTAACTGCATCAGTCAGACCCTCAGTGTAACTGTATCAGTCAGACCCTCAGGGTAACTGCATCAGTCAGACCTTCAGTGTAACTGTATCAGTCAGACCTTCAGTGTAACTGCATCAGTCAGACCTTCAGTGTAACTGTATCAGCCAGACCATCAGTGTAACTGCATCAGTCAGACCCTCAGTGTAACTGTATCAGTCAGACCCTCAGTGTAACTGTATCAGTCAGACCTTCAGTGTAACTGTATCAGTCAGACCTTCAGTGTAACTGTATCAGTCAGACCTTCAGTGTAACTGTATCAGTCAGACCTTCAGTGTAACTGTATCAGTCAGACCTTCAGTGCAACTGTATCAGCCAGACCCTCAGTGTAACTGTATCAGTCAGACCCTCAGGGTAACTGTATCAGTCAGACCTTCAGTGTAACTGTATCAGTCAGACCTTCAGTGTAACTGTATCAGTCAGACCCTCAGTGTAACTGTATCAGCCAGACCATCAGTGTAACTGCATCAGTCAGACCTTCAGTGTAACTGTATCAGTCAGACCCTCAGGGTAACTGCATCAGTCAGACCCTCAGTGTAACTGTATCAGTCAGACCCTCAGGGTAACTGTATCAGTCAGACCTTCAGTGTAACTGTATCAGTCAGACCTTCAGTGTAACTGCATCAGTCAGACCTTCAGTGTAACTGTATCAGTCAGACCTTCAGTGTAACTGCATCAGTCAGACCTTCAGTGTAACTGTATCAGCCAGACCATCAGTGTAACTGCATCAGTCAGACCTTCAGTGTAACTGTATCAGTCAGACCCTCAGGGTAACTGCATCAGTCAGACCCTCAGTGTAACTGTATCAGTCAGACCTTCAGTGTAACTGCATCAGTCAGACCCTCAGTGTAACTGTATCAGTCAGACCCTCAGTGTAACTGCATCAGTCAGACCCTCAGTGTAACTGTATCAGTCAGACCCTCAGTGTAACTGCATCAGTCAGACCTTCAGTGTAACTGCATCAGTCAGACCTTCAGTGCAACTGTATCAGCCAGACCTTCAGTGTAACTGTATCAGTCAGACCCTCAGTGTAACTGTATCAGTCAGACCCTCAGGGTAACTGCATCAGTCAGACCCTCAGTGTAACTGTATCAGTCAGACCCTCAGTGTAACTGCATCAGTCAGACCCTCAGTGTAATGGGTGTATCAGTCAGACCCTCAGTGTAACTGCATCAGTCAGACCATCAGTGTAATGGGTGTATCAGTCAGACCCTCAGTGTAACTGCATCAGTCAGACCCTCGGTGTAACTGTATCA
>CM056589.1:59776482-59851482 GCA_029721435.1 Gymnothorax reevesii | reverse complement strand
CACCAAGCATCTGGTTCAGAAATTAATTCTGCCCAAAGTTGCTTCTGTTCATTGTGTGGCTGACGCTCGTAGACAAACGATAGCAGAACTGTATGATGAAGGAGGGTTTTATCTCAGTGTCAGAAACCATCACTGGAAATTTAATGCATAACCGTTATTACTGTGTTTTTATTTAAAGTAGTACGGTCTTGCGACTCGCTCCACCACGATCACACCGTAGACGGCTACGTGAGAAACGCCTGTCATTTCACAGCTACTGGTACAGTCTAAGCCCATAGTCCTACAGCGACTTCTCACTGGGAAGTCACTGTTCTCATAAAAGTGGGCGATTTCCCTCGTAAAGCTCTGACCTTGAGCAGTAAAAAGCCATGAGGGCGAGTTTGAGTCCTGTGTGAAGGCGCACCTGCGTTCCGCCACCTGTGTTATCCGCACTGAGCCCGGTGGCGTCTCCTCGCTGTGGGAGGAGGAGGTGGTCATTATCTCTCCACACAGGAGATCACAACTTTGATGTCCAAAATTCCTCTAAAAAACAAACTAATCCAAAGCTGTATAAATGATGAGACCATCATGAGTTGACATATACTGTAATCAGGCAAAAACTTCATACACTGGGATATTCATGAGTAAAACTTCCCTCTGTAGAATGACACGCTTACACTTTTGTACATCGAAGAGTTCCTGCAACCTCGCAGGGTGCCTGTGCCCCCTGTTCATTGGCTGCGTGTACATGGGATATCCCATGATCCTTTGCTGTAGATGCAGACGTTCCTATTCCGGCCAGACATGGGCTAGAATTTGCTTATGCATGATTGAAATGTCTATTCGTGTGTGTGTGTGTGTGTGTGTGCGCGCGCACGCGTGCGTGTGTGTGTTTGTGTGTGTGTGAGCGTGTGTGTGCATGTGTGCGTGTGTATGCGTGTATGTGTGTTTGTGTGTGTGTGTGCGCGAGCGTTCGTGTGTGCGCTCGCGCGTGTGTGTGCTTGCGCGTGTGTGTGTGTATGTGCGTTCATGTGTGTGTGTGTGCATGTGTGCGTGTGTATGCGTGTATGTGTGTTTGTGTGCGTATGTGGGTTCGTGTGTGTGTGTGTGTGTGTGTGTGCGTGCGCGCGTGTGTGTGTTTGTGTGTGTGTGTGTGTGTGTGTGTGTGAACGTGTGTGTGCATGTGTGCGTGTGTATGCGTGTATGTGTGTTTTTGTGTGTGTGCGCGAGCGTTCGTGCGTGCGCGCGCGGGTGTGTGTATGTGCGTTTGTGTGTGTGCATGTGTGTGTGTGTGTTTGTGTGTGTTTGTGTGTGTGTGTGAAAGGCGAAATTTCTGAAGTTCCCTCCCCCTGAGTGTGCATGTTAGCAGAGTTGTGTCGTGTCATATTAACAATTAACAATTTGAAGAAATAATTAATCATGCATATGTATCTTAATCATACCTCTCTTTGGGGATATTTTGTGAATTATGATCAGAGAGGTGAATTCAGCTTTATTATGTGTTAGACTTAGCCTTGGGTATGAATAATCTTTGGAAAAATGAATATTGCAGTTCATGTAATTACAGTTGTGTTAATTATACAGGCAACCCTCTCATCTCGCTAAGAGGGGAGAAAATTTTTCCATTATTTATTTTATGATTTCAACCAGAGATTCGTTAGTAATTCTGGTTGACCTTCGTTTCACTGATGAAAATTTAAAAATGACTTTTAGTCTTACTGGCAGAAATTGTTCAAGAAGAGACTAGAATGCCGAACATTTCCTGTTTTTTATTGTTTCACGCATGAAAGAACATTAGAATATCAATCATATACCTCATGAATTGTCGACTCATAAACAGTTTTAAAAATAGATTGCTGCATCGATGGCACTTCTGACATTTCTTATTTCACTGATAATTCCAGGTCTCCTTACTAGACTAAAGCTGCTTTCACACTGGAAGCGAAACGAATTTCTCGCACGACAGATTACATTCACAGTCAATGCAAAGATGCGAAAACGCGTGTATTCGCGTCTTTGCATTGACTTTGAATTAGATCTGTCATGTGAAAAAATCATTTCGCGTCCAGTGTGACAGCGGCTTGAGACTATTTAATATTTATAAACAAAATGTTTTCAAATATGGACGGAGGCACTGCTAATGGGAGCTGCAATGGTTCAGGGTCTCTGTAGCTCTTAATGGTTTGAATGACATTTTTAGCCTCGGCCCGACTTCAGGCCGAAGGGTATTGTCATCAGTTCGTCGTCCATCTGTCTGTCTCTGTCCGTGTGTGCACCTCTAAAGTCAGCACCAATAAACTAGTTACCCATGACAAAACATTTGCGGTAATGTAGGGAATCCAGGCCAGGAAAGAATTTTTCAGATCAAACCATTTTTTGGGGAAAAATTGCGTTTTTGGCGTTTTTGAAAAAAACTTTGTCGTGGACTGATTTTGATGAAGCATTTGAGCTCGGGGGTTTATACCTGGGGGAACAATCATATATATGCGGGGCTCTGGATTTGTGAAAAAAATTGGAATTTTCCAAAATTTTTGTGGGACTTTGGGCATTTTTGTATTTGTAAATGTATGTTCTGTGGAATTCTACTGTGGTTATTGTGTAAGTGTTCTGGGACACTTCAGTCAGGCAGAGGGGCTTCAAACGCCGGCGTCTCGTTTGTTGTGGTTGTTGTCTTTCATGTCCTGAGTGTATTTGCTGTGACTCTCATGTACCGCGTGACACCTGCTCCTGACGGGCGCTGCTGTTTGTTCTGTCTTTTAACCTGACTGCACTGAGGCAAATTCCAATTAATTGTGAGATGACATGGCAATAAAGTATTCTATTCTATTCTATTCTATTCTATTCTATTCTATTCTATTAAACTGAACTCTTTTGAGGTTTTCCACGGGTGACACTGAGACTGGAAAAGACCAGAGCTGGAAGCAGTCAGGAGTTATGAGTGTTAATTATGAGTGTTAATTCAGTGCAGAAGCGATTTTACAAATAAACCTTACTGCTGTTGTACAAGGAGTGGCAAGTACTGGAGACTATTAACATATTACTGTTGAAGTGTGGATATTTTTACGGTCTGTGTTTGTTGGGGTGCGCAAATCTCTCTGTGACTCTGGAAGGTTCCTCCAGCTGTCAGTCCTGTGCACACCTCAGCTCCGTCCATCACTGTACAGCGGGACGGAGGAGTGAGTGGTGATGTTTATCAGTTTCATACACATTTTTACACTTGTGCCCTCGTTCGCGTCATTCATCAGGTTTTCTGAGAAAAGAAACATTAAGAATGACAGCTTCATCTTAACAAGCCTAAAAACACACCAGTGACCACAGTCCGTGTGGAGCTGAGGGCTTGTATTTCTGTCCGCTCCCATGTGTGTATTTTCTAAAGTTAATTTAAATGCACCATCAAATAGTTTATGTAAGTTATACCTGCATCTCTAACAGCCGTGTCCTTAAAGCGTATTCTGCTCTAATGATCATTTCCTCAGAGCTGACAGGATTACAGCAGCAGCTCCTGAACCCCCTCATAATGAAAGATGAGTCCGAAATGGGGACAGATTTGTTGCACGCGAGCGTCTGCACACGAGGCCTTTGTATATTTGTGCGCTGGGCTGGACGTGCGGGTGGGAGAGTCATGTCAGAAGTAGGTGTGAGGACCAAAGCCCTTTGTGTTCAGAGTCAGGACTGTCTTTGTCTGCTGTCATCTCCTCTCCCACGGGGGTGTGGGTGTGTGTGTAAGTGTGTGGAGGGCACAAACAATTGTGTGTACGTACAAGCATTTGTGTTACTGTGAGAAGAATATGTTTTTATGTTTGTGCTCACGCGTGTGAAGAATTATGTGTGTGTGGCTGTGCACACGTGTGTTTTCATATATCTGTGTGTCCTGTGATGTACTGAGTATGTCGGACTGTTGGCCTTAACGCACATACAGCTGATCCACCGTTAGCATCGACGGCTCTTCGCTTATATTGAGTAGTACGGCTCAGGCCAAGAGCATTTATCGCCTTTAGGTGTGAATTTACTCCATTAATCTTGGATGAATCTTCTTTTTTCATATGGGTAGATATTTTTCCATTTTTATTGAATAATAGACTCAGTTATTTGTCTTTAATCTCGCTACGCTGAATTTTTTTTTTGCAGGGAAAGATTTTTGAACACATCAGTTGTAGAGTGAATTTCCTCTGGACGCTGGGGTGGTGCAGTGAGCAGTGCTATAACTGCAGGCAGTGCTTAAGTCTCCTGTATAACTGGGCCGAGTGGCACGCTGGGATTCTGGGAAAGTGATTTCATGTTTTTTTACTCGGAAGAAAAGTCTTTTGATAGAAAAGGGAGGGGATTGGAACTAAATTAGAATTGCATTTCATAATCAAACCCCTGTCTGGAGTATATCTATTTTTTGGGGACGTATTGTTCAGAAATACCACCAATATTTACTTAGTAGCTTCAGGGTATTTATTTGCTGCAGATGTCAGTGAGTTACATGGAAGTTCAGTCTCCTTCAGGTTTCACAGGAATTGTAAAATTGTGCCACAGGCAGTGTAACTCACCCAGATTGTTTCTACCTGTACAGGCGGTTAAATAACGTCATGAACAAACTGTGGTGTCTTCACAGGTAGGAACATAGAGTGTGTGGGAAGTTTCAACTTTATATGTCTGGTGGTTTTGGATAAGATGATGTTTAAAGTAAACACCTTTGAGGGAGGGCGTGGCCCAAGTGCCAAGTTTATACTGCGGTCAAATTTCAAAATTTCACAAAACCCATCAAATACATTTTAGGGCTTTCTTCCATCTACTCATATACCGAACATCAACTTAATCGCTTCAAAAAATGCTTTATAATGTCTCCATTTGGCATTTTCAATACACCTGCCATGCAGAACATGTTTGAAATCGGATCGGAACGCCATGAACAAACGTTGATTTCCTCATGGGCAGGAATATATGTGCCAAGTTCTAGCTTTATCAGTTCAGTGGTTTCAGGGAAGCAGATGTTTACGGATGACGGCGATGACGCACAGTCGGCCCACAACAGAAGCCCGGCGGACCTTTGGTCCAGGTGAACTAAAAATTAGGTTCTCCGGCAAACTTTGAGATTCATGATCTCTGAGTCACCTGTTTATTGTGAAACTGAACATGACCTAAGGCTGGAAAAGATGAAGAATTTACATCCTCTCATAAGCTTGTGGTTTTGTTAAACCAGGGCGATATTGTTTTCTTTCTACTGGATACAGCTGCTGCAGAAGCATCAGTCCTCCTCTGCTGCGGGCGGCGCTGTGTATCACTGCTTCTCCATCCTGTTCTTTTATCACGTAAATGAAGAAACAAAATGTTTTCCTGGGAAGTTTTTTTTCTTCATTCAGACATGCCCAGATAAGGTGTTTTAATATTGCTGTCTAACAGCGTTTAGCGATAGCGATGCTATATTCTCCTGACCCATTAAACGCTCAGTCAGAGCAGCTGGCTGCGGTTCACGTGCTGATCAGCGCCGGTCTTGTGCTGAGACAGATGATGAGATCAGTGTGTGCGACAGACGGACGTCCGGGCTCACTGTTTAACATTTTAAGTTTGAAGTAAAGAGAACAGGTTTCACTTTAAAGGGAGCCAATGAAAGAACTGTGTTTAGGCAGAATCCAGAGGCGGAGCGGAGCGTGCTCTCAGTCCTCTTGTGATTCTTTTCAAGCTTTAACTGGAAGGCTGGATCTGAGCCATTGACCTGTCAAAAAGTCAATCAAACTGAGGCTTCCTGCCTGTAAAACCCCCAGTGTCTTTATTAACTGCGAGTTGAAACAAAGCTGATTATCAAGTTAGAGTTCATTCTCATTTAGTTTACTCACATTTTTAAGGCAGGCGGTGAACTTTTATTTCCAAGTTTAACCAGCTGGAAACGTATTACAGTGTAATTATGATTATGTAAAGGATGTCGCCATATTTTTGCAGATTACTTTGCTTCGTTGGGTAGGTTCAGAAGCCATGTTTTGCTTTGAAAATGATTTTGATAAAATGGTTTCATCTGTGTCATACAGGACTTCAGTTGCTTGAGTGCCTCAATTGTTCCATGTGTTGGTTCTAACAATCCAGTTTATGTAATTGAAAATAAGGCCGAGGTTATGTGTGACTCCATTTTAATCTGAAATCCCAGTGTGAATGAGACTGAGATTTAGTGGTTTGGTGCGGCTGCAGTGGAGGCGAGATCCGGCGGGATTATAAGATGGCGGCTTCAGTTAAGCCCTGATCAAAGGCAGCGAAGCTCAAATCACAGAAGTATTCAGATGGGCCTCTTACACAAATCACTGTAAAATTTAGGGGCTGCCCTCACGCTTTTTAAATTACACAGTTTTACCGAACATCAAAACCCTTCCAGGCACAGTCTCACTCTGTGGGAAAATCTTTCAAATTCACCCTGATATTTATTCATTAGAAACACATTCTCTTTCCAAACTTTTTTTGTACACTGTAGCCGCAGTTATAGAAATTGGTGATAAATTAATGCAGAAACCGACATAAATGATCTTAGTAAGGTGATGAGCCACCTTTAGGCACTAGAGCTGTTTAATGGTCCTTTTGCTGGTATTTTACAGGTTTTTCAAACTCTACTGGAGTTTGGATGAAACCTCCTTCTTCTACACAGAGAAACGGGTTGAAACGGGTTGAGATCGGGTGGCTGATCGATCTCCACCTTCAGCGCTGTGGGTGGGTGCAGAGCCATTCTAAAGACCACTCTCACTTGGTCAGAACTTATTACCCCTGAAGACCTGATCTTTGTGTTGAAATGCAGTGGCTGATCCCTTTGTGGGGAAAAATGAACCCAGACAATAGCAGGAAAATGCCTCAGACGGCAGAACAGAGCCCCAGTGAGGGTCAGATAATCAGGCTGGTGTCTTAAACTCATGCAGTGACACTGTCTGTAAGAGTGTGTTGATGGGTGACTCGTGTCAGTAGTGTTTGCACCACTGACCTCTCAGAGGTGTGACTCAGATTTTAATGAGCAGTGTTTGCACTGCATCACACTGTGAGATCCCTCTCTGTGGACGGACTGTTCCTGCCGACAGTCTGATCATGTTCCGCATTACAGTCACCTGACCATGAGCTGCCCCTCTGATCTCCTTCATTTCTCATCTCTTTCAAGGTCATCCCTTCATTCTGCCCCTTTATTCTTCTTGTCATATTGATCAGTGTTCAGGTCAGTTGTGTGATGTTGCTGTGTGTGAACATTTTAAAACCCCCGCAGGGCCTGTTCGGTGCTCGGCGCTGTATGCGTCATGCAGGACGGCTGCTCATGTAGTACAAGCGCTTGCATCGTTATCTGTCCCCACCTCTGTTCAGCTCTTTCCTGGATTTGCCCCTCGTCTGTATCTGCCGCCTGCATGTCATGTTTGGCCCACACTGGGGTGATAAAACTTCCACTATCATGTTAGCAGCACCTTTGACCCCCAGGCACTGGAGGAAGTGAGAGTGATGCTTATGAGATTAGCCTGCAGCTTCCTTCATTTACGGCGACCATGATGGATTAGCCATGTGCTGTGATCAGTACTTGGCGACAGATTGTGTAATGCAGCCTCTTCTAGAATCACCCTGTTACTGTGAACCTCGGAGAAACCCCTCAGTGTGAGCATGCTCAGATGTGCATCGCTCCTGTCACTCAGTATGATGTTATCACGTTCAGAAGCCTGACAGGTCTGCTGAGGATTTTGTGGAAAGTTGAGCCTTAGTGCACTATGGCCTTTGTAATGTGAGGAGTACAGGTGTTATCATTAACCAACAGCACATACAGCGAACAGTGAGAAATGGTTCTATTAGGAGACCAAAAAGAGGCTTAACGCGTCTCACGAACACTGTGCTAAAACCAGGACCTGTGAGAAAGGCAGAAAAAAACGATTTATGATGATAATAATCTATAGGTATCTCCACTCCTGTGTGGGGCTTGTCCTATATGAGAGAGCATACAGTAGAAGTATCATCCCACAGTAACTCAGGATTAAATCTCCTGACAGCCGCTGAGCTGCAGTTGATGGAGTGTGATGGTGAGGTCAGTAAACCAGAATAATGTTTATGGAATAATATTTTTGACATTAAGTGAACTTGCTCCTAAAAGGAGCTCTTAAACTCTTCCCGTTTCTGAGTGACAGGATGACTGATCCCTGTATGAATGTCGTACATTAGCAGGAGAAAGATCAGGCGAACACGGCAGTGAGCGAGAGCTGGACAGAGTGATGAGGGATTATCCTGTCAGCGCTGAGATGTAGGGAAACGCAGCTCCATGATAAACACTTTTCAGAGACACTTTCTCTAACGAGTCTCCTCAGAGCCGGACGTCCTGAGATCTGCAGAACTGCTCCATATTTGTCACAGAGAGGATTGACTGATTTTCTGTTCTTTCCTTTGCTGAATGGAATTTAGCTCCTTGAATTCTTGAGGATCTTGGTCCTATCTCTTCAGGAAAATGGGGTTTTCATGGCAGCAGTAGCATTCGACTCCTGCTTGTGTGGTCTAATAAAGCGGGTCAGGGTTCGAGTGTTACCGCTGTGGGTACAGCTGCTCATGGGAAAATGGGCTTAGCAAACCCACTGTATGTGGTGAGATATTTAAGTAAAGTAGCTGTATTAATACATAACATATTTATATACTCAGCTGTATGGTTGCAGCTGTGGAGATGGACCTCACTGCATCGCGCATTTTAGTCCCGCTCCAACCTCTCTGGTTCAGCCCTGAAGGTGCTCCATCCTCAATGCAAGTTTGTCGACATCACTTCTGTTGACGTTCGAATTCAAACAAAACAAAGGTAGCCCGCCCCTCCCTCCCATGTCAGCTCTTGTCTATGATTGGCTGGAACAGTTTGTTATGTTATGGGGCACAGCCTGGGCCCGTTGTGTTTATTTGCCGTTTGTGACGCCTGTGTGGTCCCCAGAGCCTGGTTTTTTTTTTCAGTGAATTCAGGGGCTGGCAGCTAGCGGATCGTGGAAAGATGTCGGCGAATTGAGACAAAAATATAATCGCGCAGAAAATGAACAAACTTGCACTGTGCACCTTTAAGAACCGCAAAACTGCACTCAGTCCTCATCTGCGCTTCGTCCAGCCTGTCTGTTGGCCTGCATTTCAGGGCTGAGGTTTGTAAATCAATAGTCCTAATGCTGTTTTTGGCTTTGTGTTTATCCCTCATGTAAATGTGTGTGTGTTTATGGTCATAAATCTACCAAAAGTCTGGAACAGTCCTATTGTTAGTACCGCTGTTTATTTTTAGTACGATATCAAGTTAATGTTCGTCTCACGAACCGTAAAACTGGAGAGTTTCTGGTGCATTTTTCTGATGACATGTTTGTGGTGGTTGGCTGTCGGGTTTGAGTTCATTATGTGTGTGTAATTGAGCGTAGATGATTGACAGGTGGAGGCGTGCGGGGGAAGACGGCGAGGGAATGCGCGTCCATTGTGTGGAAGATGCAGAGTCAGCGAATAAATGCGGACAGAGCTGGACACAATGTGGCCGACCCGGGCCCTGACACAGGGGTCAGCGGGGTCACACCTGCCCAAAGAGCTGATCCTGGCAGTTTGCAGCTTTATTTAGATCCAACTGCCAAAATTAGATCCACTCATTTTATTAACCTTCTGCAGAGTTGATATTCTGGGTTTGGTTAAAAATTCAGAGTCCGTTATAGAACTTTGTCATTTTGAGTTTTGAATGTTCTCACCTCATAGCTGTGATTTTACTCCTGAAAGGATTATAGAGCCCAAAAAGTGTGCAGAGCTCAGTGCTCAGTGTGAATAACTGCTGTTCTTTAGTGGAGAGGAAATCCTCCTTTATGGCCTGTAATAAGTGCTTATGAAATGCGTCACAGGTGCTCCTGGGTGGTGTTAGTCATCGTTGGTGCAGGTGCTGCTCCTTTAACTTGCAGCGGAAGAACTCGCTCCTCATGTACAGTAGGCCTCCCCCAGTCGAGGACGTAGCCCTTGATGAAACCATGTGCCTGTTCGTAATTGCGGCCTTATATTTGGAAAGAGACATTGCCATTGAGTTTCTTCAAATGTAAATTTTCCTCAAAAATATGAATCAATTGCCCCTGGATCAGGATGACCTGCTCCAATCTAGAAGACGTCCCTGCCATATAATCTGGATTCACAGATAAAACCACTGATTCTGACACACCGAGTGCTTTAGCTGTCTCTGATTTATAATCATTTTCCCACCTACTGTGGCCTACGTTTATCATTCCCTCATGTTTCGACATGTCAGCAGAGCCCAGATGCAGATGCCACACCTCGTCTGAACACGCAGCTTTCCTGCGCTCCGCTCAGTGATGCAACCGCACTCCGCTGCGCTGCTGCAGTCACATTATTCTCTGGGCCTCAAAATGGAGGTTTATATACGCAGATCTGCCATGCTTCTCAGTTCAGTGGATATGGCTGTAAAATTAAATAAAATGTATTTCTCACATTCATAATTTAGTTTCAAGTCCAGCTATCTAACCTGTAAGACCCCATTAAAAAAATAATAATAATAATAATAATAATTATAAAGAAATAAATAATCATCTCCAGCCACATCGGAATTAATGGCTGCATCTTTTTTTTTTGGCATATTATTTCATTTTTAGCATTGAAAATGGGGAAATCCAGTGTTCTCAGCGAGTAGCGCAAAGACAGACATTTACCATGACTTTTGAAGGTTAAGTTCTTGTGGTGCTCTCAGTCCAGTAGGCTACCCAAAAATAAACAGTCTAGCAAACTCGAAAAACATGTCAAGAGCGCATGTAGTAAGCTCTATATCAAAATATATTTACTAAAGAATGAAAAAAAAAATCTGCCCGCATTACATTTTTCAGGTTAAAAGGATAAACTAATACTTAGTTTTTTGGGGCCAAACACGTCATATTTCACTCATATTTCATATTTCATATATTGCAAGCCCTGCCACAGACAGGTCTGTTCATCTCCAAATATGATACTGAATCTCTTTCCCTGCATCTCACTCGCCCGCACGTGCACATGCACACGTGCACTCTCTCTCTCTCTCTCTCTCCCCCTGTCCTGAAACCCTACCTCTTGAGTCATGTCTTGTACACTGAGTGGGACATGGAGCTGTTTTTTTAAATAAAATTTTCGGTTGTTGTTGTGCACGAGATTCGATAATAACAGTGTGTGGTGACATAAGCTTCAAGTGTAAATCATGATTCATACATTTTGCCATGAAGTGATTGTTAATTTTGGTGTAACTGCAAGGATGAAGTGAGATTTATGTGAGTCTCAGTTCCTCAGCGCCAAACACGATTCATAATATCTGTCTGTCATCCGAGTGACTCGAGGGCAAAACACTTCAATCCTTTTTAAATTCTGTTGAAAATTAGTGTGAACATGAAGTCTTTACAGGAAAAGAGCCAGATGTGCCTGTACTTTCTATCAGCGGATGTTCCAGATGTTTCTCTGATCAGTCACTCCGAGCTCTTTTTCTTTTGCTTGGCTGCCCTGTCGGCCTCCTACGCCAAAGTAAGGCTCCGCTCTGCGGCTCCATCCTGGGCTCTGCTCCGCTCTGCGGCTCTGCTCCGCTCTGCGGCTCCGCTCTGCGGCTCCATCCTGGGCTCTGCTCCGCTCTGCGGCTCCATCCTGGGCTCTGCTCCGCTCTGCGGCTCCATCCTGGGCTCTGCTCCGCTCTGCGGCACCACTCTGCGGCTCTGCTCCGCTCTGCGGCTCCAGCCTGGGCTCTGCTCCGCTCTGCGGCTCCGTTCTGCGGCTCCAGCCTGGGCTCTGCTCCGCTCTGCGGCTCCGCTCTGCGGCTCCATCCTGGGCTCTGCTCCGCTCTGCGGCTCCATCCTGGGCTCTGCTCCGCTCTGCGGCTCCATCCTGGGCTCTGCTCCGCTCTGCGGCTCCATCCTGGGCTCTGCTCCGCTCTGCGGCTCCGCTCTGCGGCTCTGCTCCGCTCTGCGGCTCCATCCTGGGCTCTGCTCCGCTCTGCGGCTCCATCCTGGGCTCTGCTCCGCTCTGCGGCCCCGCTCTGCGGCTCCGTTTTGCGGCTCCGCTCTGCGGCTCCAGCCTGGGCTCTGCTCCGCTCTGCGGCTCCGTTCTGCGGCTCCGCTCTGCGGCTCCCGCTGACCTGCTGCACCGCTGTCACTGAACCTCAGGGCCGCCTCTGCTGCTGAGGCTCTTAAGTGCTTTACTCAAAGCGTTAGCATAACACAGCGTGTGTCCTGAGTGGGTTAGCGTTAGCGTAACAGTGCATGTGTGGCGTGATGAGCGGGTTAGTGTTAGTGTTAGCACAACAGTGTATGTGTGATGTGATGAGTGGGTTAGCGTTAGCATAACAGTGCATGTGTGATGTGATGAGCGGGGTCAGTGTTAGTGTTAGCGTAACAGTGCATGTGTGGTGTGATGAGCGGGGTCAGTGTTAGCGGGTTAGTGTTAGTGTTAGCGTAACAGTGCATGTGTGAAGTGAGGAGCGGGTTAGTGTTAGCGTTAGTGTAACAGTGCATGTGTGATGTGAGGAGCGGGTTAGTGTTAGTGTAACAGTGCATGTGTGATGTGAGGAGCGGGTTAGTGTCAGTGTTAGCGTAACAGTGCATGTGTGATGTGATGAGCGGGTTAGTGTCAGTGTTTGCATAACAGTGCATGTGTGATGTGATGAGCGGGTTAGTGTTAGTGTTAGCGTAACAGTGCATGTGTGATGTGATGAGCGGGTGAGTGTTAGTGTTAGCGTAACAGTGCATGTGTGATGTGATGAGCGGGTTAGTGTTAGTGTTAGCGTAACAGCGCATGTGTGATGTGAGGTGCGGGTTAGTGTTAGTGTTAGCGTAACAGTGCATGTGTGATGTGATGAGGAGGTTAGTGTTAGTGTTAGCGTAACAGTGCATGTGTGATGTGATGAGCGGGTTAGTGATAGTGTTAGCGTAACAGTGCATGTGTGATGTGATGAGTGGGATCGGCCTTAGTAGGTGTGTCATGTGACTGCTCTGCCCTGCCCCCTCTTACTCCCTCACACACTTTATATTTATGCACAAAGCAAAAAAAAGTGTGTGAACACATTGGATTGTGAGCTCATGAGGGCTCAGATGCGGCGGTTACAGGATGTGCAGCCCCTGTGAATCTGCTCCCAGATCATGTGCTGTAAGTGTTTTTATTTCTGGGTCATGTGATGTCTGTCATTCAGCTGGAGTGTGTTTGCAGTTATACGAGTGCACTAGGACACTGCTTGCCAGTGTCTGACTCATGGTTTGAACTTGTAATATTGCTCATTGTTGAGAGCTTTAACGCAAATGTTACCTTTTGGGCAACATTTAAAATGAGTTTATAGGTCAGTTTTTCTTGAACCACGAAGCCTCGGTCAGGCAGCCGGGGTGTTGGGCTTGTGGCTGATGAGGACGAGACTGCTGAGGCCTTCAGCTGCTCATGAAAAAAACGAAATCTGTTAGTGAAGGTTATTCACCTGTCCGACTGTGTCCTTCTGCCATCCTCTCAGTGGGTCTGTAGATGTTCTGATAGTTCACTCCAGCTTTAAGAAACTCCTGCGTGGTTTGCGAGTGAATTAGCAGCATTTTCACTCTCTCAGGCTGTTAATTCACCAGCAGACATGCAGTGAAATATCCTGAATATTTACAGTGGGTCCGATGGAAGGTTTTATTCTCTGCTCCGCTGAGGCTGGTGTCCTAGATTCTGTTTCCCGATTCAGAGGCGTTCGGTGTGTTGAGAGTGGAGCAGTATCATGGGAAATCGCCCCTCCGCTGACAGCTCTGCACAAACGCGTGCTGAGATCACGGGCTATTTTCCCTCTCGATCAAATTGTGTCGGGCGTAATCTAAATGCATTTGGGGCTTGCAACCATTCTGGTGAATACAGGCTGATTGTTTGCCATAGAAGTAAGTAAAATGTGTCATTATTGTCTTGGTGCTTGAATGTGTAGTCATGTGCACTATAAAAATGATAAAATAGTAAGTTTTGGCGATTAATTTTTACACATCAAAGACAAAGTAGTCATCTGTAGAAAATATTTTCAAAGCCGTTTTGAGTGTCTGCATTCAAGTTTGTGAAAGAAAATTCATTTTATAGTTTTTAGTCCACACTGAGTGACCGTTTATTACTGTTGACTGAGGTCCGTCTTACAGCGATCTGGAGACTGGAGAGTTAACATGATGATAATATCCCAGCTCTATTAGTGGGTATGTATTTGTGTATATAATTTAATTCATTATTAAATAATTCATCATAGTCTAATTACATTGAGTTTAGTATTTTTACTCAAAGTTCTAAATTAGACAAGATATTTTCAATTCTTATTTTTTTACCATCATAATATGCATTATTAATCCAAACAAATCTATTATCTTCTTGATTTAACCCTTTGAGTGCAGAATACATTTTCAAGGAATTAAAAATTTTATCCTGAGCTGTTGAAAACCTATCATATGGCAACTTGTTTAAAGAGCTCCCCTGTGGGAGCGGCTCTCCTAACCCTAACCCTCCCCTGCGGGAGCTCTTTCAAACAAGTTGCCACATGATAGGTTTTCAACAGCATCTGACTTTGATATCTTACATCAATAGTTTCCCACGGCGCTGAAAGGGTTAAAGGAATGTTTTAAATGCATTTGTATTGTGAAATCGTATAATACGGTTCTGTCAGCTCAAGACTTATATGCCAGTTAGAACCTCGCAGTACTGCAGTCAGGATGTGACTGACCTGGTTCCACAGTCTCAGGCTCGATCGCTCACTCCAGCAGACGGATCTCTGGCTCCTCTCTGTGTGAATGGAGTGGATCAGACTGTGGATCAGACGTGCAGCAGACGTGTCGTGTGCGGTACGATGGCGTATCAGGGAGTGTCCCTGTGCTGTGTGGGTCTGGGGTGGAGTTGTGTGCAGCTGTTTGTAGGAGATCCCATGTGCTGCTGGTGGTGATTGAGCCCAAACAACTTTATAGCCGTGGCTTGTTACAAAGCAGACAGTGCACATCATCTGTGACGGTCTCGGACATGCCTACTCATCACATGACACGTGTACTCATGCCGTGACTCGTGAGGTTGCGCTACATGGTCTGATTCACTGAATTTTATCTCTCCCTCAATGGGAGGCAGTAACCGATAGAAAGTTGGTAAGCTTAACTGTATCTGTGTGTGTGTGTGTGTGTGTGCGTGTGCCTGTGTGTGTGTGCGCGTGTGTGTATGTATGTGCGTGTGCGTGCGTGTGTGCGTGCGTGTGCGCGCGTGTGCGCGCGTGTGTGTACAGGTGTCCTCTCCCTGCCGGCACACTTCAGCCCGTACACAGAGGGAGATTCGGGAGCGGAGAGTCGTGAGGACGCTTACGCACTGCTGGAGCTGCATACGCTGGAACAGGCGCTGCTGGCCACCTGTGTGGGGAGCATCTCTGAGCTCAGTGAGTCTCACTGCTTTTTCACTGCTGTTCTGGCCGTTTGTTTCTCCCTTTAAGTTTGTCTGTTTATCTCTGCCTGTCAGTCAGTCAGTCTGGTGATCCTCTCTCCCGTGAGGTTTAGCAGGTGTGTGTTCGGTTAGTTCCTGGACGAGGGACCTCCTGGGAAAGTTTGTGGCGTTGTGGGCCTGTAAAGGTGACTCCTCCCTCACACTCCTGTGCAGTGATGGGGACACTGTGCTCTAGGAGGCGCCATCTTTTAGATGAGCTGGAAGACCGAGATCCTGGGACACACGTCGAAAAAGGGCAGAATCTTCACTGGTGTTCAGATTTAATTCCCAACCTGGCTCTTTAAGTCTGCTATTCGAATCATCCCCTGATTGAAATTATCCATTTACCTCAGCCTCCCGTAGGAATTTTGCTTAAAACTACACACTTCCTGTGTTCAGTCAGTTTTTGCTACCTATGAAAATATGTTCCCTGGCGGTTCTGCGCAAACCTGAAATCTTGGGGTCTGTTTCTTCACTCACATTTCAAGTATCCTCAAATATCATAAGTATTTGACTTTTTTCTGTGCGCCTTTCGACCTTTTAGCGTGTATGTCTTTGCATGTACACACTGGGTTTTCCTGAAAATGCAGAAATTGGATAATATTGGCTTGCGGCATATATCCTCAAACAAACTTATCCAACTTATTATAACATCTGCTCATGTTATTGTAAGATGACAAAGTCACTACTGTACACTGATTCATATTACAATTTTACAGTGAAAACAAGGTCTTTACGTCTGCTTTGCATTACGGTAGCATTTTTTGACAAGGCAGCTTAAATTGTCAGAACACTGGGCTCAGGAAACTCAACAGTTGGTTGGTAAGTTACTCATCTTATATTTAATCGTTCCAGTGCCGTAAGTGAAAGTGAGTTGAGTATTAGCAGTAGCAGTTCAGTTGGTCGATCGCCCACAAATTATCCAACGTTATGAACAGGGCGAACGGGAGACAGATGCAAATAGTCAGCATGTGATTATTGTCCAACTTCGCAAAATGACCAAACATTTCAGATATGTCCTGTAGCTGTTTCTAGCGGAGCGAATGAGAGTTAGTGTCATCTCTTGAAATGGCTCTGGTTAGTTGGGATGCGATGCTCTTTGTTGTAAGTTTTATTTAGCATCGTCTAAGTGTTTTTTCCTCATCATAAGTGGGGGGGACGGATCGCCGTCTGTGTGGGACATGTCCCCCGTGTCTCCTGCGCCCCTGGCTGAAGTCATACTGGAGAACTGACTCTGTACCACGATTATCTCCGATTGTTGCGACCACAGAACTCTGTGCCCTTACACTGGGCACATTACTGTGACATCCCTCTCACTGAAGTCAGCTGGAAGTGGGGTCCAATAGCAGGAAGTGTGACAGGAAGTGGGATACAGCAGGAAGCAGACAGGAAGTGTGACATGAAGTTGGACTGTCTGGCCATAGTCTTTGAGTCTGGGTCTGTGTATCGTTTGACTGTGGTGTGTGAATCTGTGTTCAGAGGAATAACACAGTTCAGCTCAGGCCAGAGAAAACATCACATGATCGCACAGAAGTGGCTGAACTTTTCCTCAGTTTGAATGTCTTATTGTCACCTGAGTGACATCAGAGGCCAGACTTTATTCTCTGGAAACATCTCACATGTACTGTGTGGTTCAGATCCTTACAGCTGCACAGGATATCATCAATGACAAGAGGACAAAAGAGAGGATCTGTCCCATACACTGGTGATGATTATTATTGCATTCATAAAATATTCTGTACTCACGGTTGTATTGTGCATAATGTTTAATGCGTGTGCACATTTGTGATTGTGTGTGCTTATATGTAATGTGTATGTGTGTGTGCATATTTGTGATTATGTGTGCGTGTGCGGTAACGCTGCACTGCTCAGGCGTGTGTTGGGGTCCGCAGCTCTGAATGAGAGGCTGAAGGGGGGGGGGGCTAATTTCCTGTACAGAACCAGAACACTTTCACTCTTGTCCCTGCAGCACAAGACCTTCATGCAGCTCAGCCTTAAGCAGCACATTAAAGAGCACAGCTATAAACACACACACACACACACACACACACACACACACACACATACACACACACACACACACGCACACACACACACACACACACACACTGAGCTCTCTTTGTGACCCTGCAGTATCGGATCTGTTCCTCACACATGGATCTGGTGCCGTTAGCAATGCCAAGCCTGTCGGGTACAGTGTGGGCATTGATCTGCACAAAGTCACATTGTGTGAGCTGAGCCTGGGCACCTAGGGCTGTCTGCGGAGCCGCGGATCATAAACTCTGTTCAGATTAGAGCTGCGCTCCAGTGACATTACTCACTGATAGCATCACTGCTTAAATTCTGGGTAACATGGCAAAAATAGGATTTACGCTTTGCTTAAGCTTGGGAAATTGATTTGTTGGAATGTCATCATAAGATAATATGTGTTTTTGACAAAAACTTCTAAAGCTGAAGGATCATTCAAATTTGAAAATATTTGAATAAGGATTTAACTGTCCTGATTCCAGTTCTCATTTTAAACATGAATTCAACAAAAGAAGTGCTTTGCCGTATGAAAAGTGAGTAACTGCTTCAGTTCTTGTACCGCAGAATTTACACTGGTGTCATTATGCTGCTGTGGGGTTTTAATTTAATGCTGTTGCTCTCCTGCAGAGTAAAGTAGCAGAATATTACGGATGATCCGAGGGGTTTTTGTAGTATTCCGTACCCTTATGGGAGCTATAGTGGGAAATCTAATGCGGCGATTACAGTAGAGATCTGTTTGAGGCCCTCGGAGGGCTGAGCCGAGACAGGAAGTGTTTCTCTGGCTGCTGTTGGTGAAGCGTTATTGAGCTGGTATCACACGTGGGTCTGTCTCCCGCTGGGTCAGCCTTACTCAGAGCCTCCTGCCTAAAAATGAGCTGTGGGGCCGTTGCTCTTTTTGGGGTAATGGCCTCGACCTGAACACCAATGTTGGGGAAATGCCTCGAATGGTGGCACCTTTGTGGTGATAATGCACAAGCAGTGGCGACGTTGTTGCGCCTGCAGTGGCACGTCAAACAAGGGCGCCGACTGTTGGGGTCACACCTCACAAGTGGACACCATGTGTTGAGGCAATTTGCCAAATGATATTATTAATTTGACTATCAAAAACATATGATATTGTAATATTAATATGAAATATTAACATGAATTCTCGGGGCACCACCCTTCCTCAGTGAAGTGAAAACGATAGCCAATTAATAAAACCTCAGTCTCAATATCCACTAAGCTATTAATTTGGAAATTGATTAATAATTAAATTAATAATTGTAACCAGCTTACCCAATCAATAGTTAGATTGAAGAATTCGGGAGTTCTGGCAGTTTCATTCACTGTTGTACAACTTTAATAACCACAGCATACGTCTTTAAAGAATATTTATTTAAATGAAACAAATGAAAAACACAATCTAAAGTACACTAAACACTAACACTATATGCACAATGAAGGAGGGGTGTGCGTGTGTGTGTGTGTGTGTGTGCGCGCGGGTGTGGGTGCGGGTGTGTGTGTGTGTGTGTGTGTGTGTCTGTGTGAGCGCGTGTGTGTGTGTGTGTGTCTGCGCGCGGGTGTGGGTGCGGGTGTGTGTGTGTGTGTGTGTGTGTGTGTGCGCGCGGGTGTGGGTGTGTGTCTGCGCGCGGGTGTGGGTGCGGGTGTGTGTGTGTGTGTGTGTGTGTGCGCGCGGGTGTGGGTGCGGGTGTGTGTGTGTGTGTGTGTGCGCGCGGGTGTGGGTGCGGGTGTGTGTGTGTGTGTGTGTGTGTGCGCGCGCGTGCGGGTGCGGGTGAGAGAGAACAAAGGGATGATCTGAGGTGTGAGTGGAGGGGCCTCGCTGACCATGTGGGGTGGGGGAGGGCAACTCTACTGTAACAGAGACCAAATCTTTGTAGTGAAGGAAAGTTTCAAGAGTTATAAAGTCAGGTAAATTACTTAAAATGCTCAATGTTGTTTGTGTGTGTGTGTATTGCGTTAAAATGAGGATATATGTGTGTGTTTTGCACAGGAAAGGCGCCGTGTTAGTCTACAGGGGGGTTATTTGCATGCAAGACCTTGTCTGCCACACATTAATACCATCGTGTCCTACTAAAACACAGTCCTAAAAACAATCACAGCAACTATCATTTTACAAATACACACAGTCAGTTTTAGTCTTAAAACAAGGTTTGGATGCCCAGTCGTTACCTGTCCTCAGTAGAAGAAAGAGGTTTGGTAGTTGCTGGAGGATCCGATCGTGGACGATGCTGATCCGACTGAAAAGAGCGGTTCAGGTGCTGCAAAAGTCCGTGTTTTTGCTGTGGGAAGAGGAGGGAGGCTGGCCGCTCCTCAAAAGCAAGCTGTTGCTTCCAAGGCTGCTCTACTCCTGGTAGCGTGGCTGCTGCTTCAACATGGCCAGTCTATGCTGGGCCTGAGAGGTGGGGGAGGAGGACCCCAGCCTGAGCAGTCCCCAGGGGTCCAGGAGCCTCTCCAAGGGAGAGAGAGAGAGTCCAGAGCCAAGAGTCCAAGAGGCGGAGAAGAGAGCGATAAAATGGTCGACCACTACTTTTATCTGCCTGGCCTGCTGGCGGGAGAGGCTTACAGGCAGCAAGTGGTCATGGGAAATGTAGGGCTCCATTTTGAATTTCCACACATATGACAGGCTTTCCTCTGTGTGACCCCAACACTCTTACAGCAAAGTGTTTACTTGTGTAAAATGGCTGGCAGATTCTCCTGCCTGAACACGTCTCTCCCACAGCGAGCAGGCCACAGGCCCCCGGTTTGAGGTGATCTGTCGCGCTGCCAGGACTGTGCGCATGCAATCTGAGGACCTGTGCAGCATGTTTACCTCTTTACGCACGGTGTTGCTGGGAGCGTGATGATCAGGGCGTATGTTTGTGCCATATCTCTCTCCCTCCCTCTCTCTCTCTCTCTCTCTCTCTCTCTCTCTCGGTCCCGTCTTCAGTGGCCCCGGGGGGATGTCCTGGGATTCTGGGAGGGGACTCAGATTAAAGAGCCCTGCGGGAGTGCGTCGATTCCCCCGTCTCCTTTATTAAAGACCAGTTTAGAAGTTTTCGTGTGATCGTGTCCTGGTGTCGGATGGTGGAGGCTGTATGCTTTCCTATCGCTGGTTGGAGGAGATGAGTTTGATGGTTTGGCGATTTGATGCAAATTGCTCATGGGAAGCTTTTCTGTTTATATCATTGAAGAAAAAATCTATTTTTCGTGTAAGTTTTGATTCACAGAACTCCCTGTGCGGCCGTAAAATGAATGGTCATGACAGACTTCCTCAGTGGTTCCCAACTTTGCCTTGAGAAGTTTGAACTGAATCCAGGAGTTTGATGTGTTTTATCTCGCGCACGTCTGATACAGATAAACAAGCGTCTCATTAATCAGTGTCAGGTGTGGGATCCGTCAGGTACATGTGTCCAGCCTGCTGTCCCTGAGGGGCATGGCCATCTTTACACTGACTGCCCTCAGCAATGGGCATTCCAGATCTCGCAAACTAACGTTCTCTTTCATGAATGTAAGGATTGTTGTGTTTTCCTTAGTAGATAATAGGTACACGTGGATTTACGTAATTGGATGTACATAATTGGATGTCCATGATTGGATGTACGTGATTGGATGTGCGTAATTGGATGTATGTGATTGGATGTGCATAATTGTATGTAAGTAATTGAAGCCGTAAGGCAACTGTTCGCAGGGTGTATGTGGCCTGTCAGGACTGTGAGCCACCTGACCCTCAGTCTGCGCTCTGATTGGTGGGGCATAAACAGCGCCTGATTGGGTGATCCTTCTCCCTCCAGGTGACCTGGTCTCTCGGGCCATGCATCATATGCAGAGGCTGACTGCTGTCCGACCCGGGACCAGCCCGGCCCGCCAGTCCCGCCAGCAGCCCGTGTTCTGGTCCCCTGACGCCCTGCACACGCTGTACTATCACCTGCGCTGCCCACAGATGGAGTCCATGGAGAACCCCAACCTGGACCCGCCGCGGATGGCTCTGAGCAGGGAGAGGTACTCGCACGGGCTAACTCTCACACACACATGCACGCACGCACACACACACACACACACACACTCGCGCAAGTACACACACACTCACACACGCACACACACACACGCACGCGCACACACACACACACACACACTCGCACACGCACACACACACACGCGCGCACGTACACACACACTCACACACACGCACGCACACACACACACACACACACTCGCACACACACGCGCGCGCACGTACACACGCACTCACACACACGCACGCACACACACTCGCGCACACACACACGCGCGCACGGACACACACACTCACACAGACACACACACTCACACACACACACACACACACACACACACACACACACTCGCACACACACGCACGCACGCACGCACACACACACACACACACACACACACACACACTCGCGCACACACACACACACACGCACGCGCACGTACACACACACTCACACACACGCACGCACGCACGTACACACACACACACACACACAAGCACGCATGCACACACACGCGCGCGCACATACACACACACTCGCGCACACACACACACACACAAACACGTACTCTCCCCTAACACACACTTCCCTGCCCCGTTTCAGGGTGTTACTCTCTGTCTTGCGTTACTCAGCTATCCCTCGCCACCGCTGCAGTTCTCAGGAAACACACTCTGGCGCTGATCGTCCTGCAGTTCTCCAGATCACCAAAACTCTTCACACCTGGATGCTGCATTACTTTCCCTGGCCTGAAATCTGGCATAGAAGCTTTTCCTCCAGATGGTGATTAATGTTCTCTGTGGAACAGGAGATAGTGGGTAGAGGAGTTCATCGTTTTATACTACTACACTACTCTTGTATATTAAGAAAAGAGCCACATTCCTCTACTCTAGTGGTTTCCAAATCTGTCCTTGAGTTACTTTTCGATACTAGAGCTACTTCATCTTGAGCCTCTCTGACGCTGCTGATCCAGGCTTTATTAATCTCACCAGCTGTACTCAATGCAGAAGCAGCGATGCTTTGATCCAGGTAGGTTGTCTGAGGAAAGATCTGGGTAACTCTGGTCTGCTCAGGTTATTTTCGTTTTGCTGAATCATGTCGGCAGTGTGCAGGGATGTGAAGTGTCCATGGGAATGTGGATAATTGCATTCTCAACTTCAGTTCTGCGCGTATAAAGGCCTTTTCGCCTTTTGCTTACGGCAGAAATATGAGTGTGAAATTGTCTTGATTTTTATTCAAACTGGATTTTGATGTCTCAGGCCAGGCTCCGAACACTGATACCACTATCTAAACTCACTGTGTGCCGAGGTGTAGCTTTAATAGCTCATCCTGCCATCAACATTGTCGGAAAATGGCGCCCAATAACGCAAAAGTCGAATGGAAATCAGATACAACAAAGTTAGATGCAGGGATTGAAAATCCATGGCGATGGGGGTTGGTTGGAAAAAGAAGTTAATTTGTAAGATTACGTGGAATCCGATTCCGATTCAAAATATTTTTTTGGGGGGGGGCGATCCCAGTCCCTCTTACAACATTATATTTTCCTCTTATGTTCTAAACCCCACCCTCAGCCCTGACTCTGGCCTGCTGGGTAATGTGAGATGAGAGACCAGCTGGGGTGTTTTTCTGCTGCTTATCTTGTGAACAAAGTGCCACCGCAGTAACACCCGTCTACAGCCGTCACACACCCTCTCGTGTCCGAACTGAACCTCTCCCAGGACCTGCAGTACGTGAAGAGAGAGTCTGATGCCTCTCGGGCCGCGGTGAGCGAGTCCTGAAGCCCAGGTCTGTGTGAATCTGCTCTCAGTCCCGCTGCCAAACGAGCGCAGTCTCCCACAGCAGCTTCTGTTTCAATCCCTGGAAAGGAAACATGGAAACAACGACGCCCACTGCTGGCACGACACACTGGAGTGAGACGGCCAGTGAAACACTGCTGAACTGTAACTGCGGCGCAGGCCTATTGAAATGTGTGTTTATGAAACGCAGACGGACCGAATGCTGAGTTTGAATCAGTTTTGGCATCTGGTGTGTGTGGTGTGTGCGGTGTGTGGTGTGTGTGGTGCGTGGTGTGTGGTGTGTGCGGTGTGTGGTGTGTGTGGTGTGTGTGGTGTGTGCGGTGTGTGTGGTGTGTGTGGTGTGTGTGGTGTGTGGTGTGTGGTGCGTGTGGTGTGTGGTGTGTGGTGTGTGTGGTGTGTGGTGTGTGTGGTGTGTGGTGTGTGTGGTGTGTGGTGCATGTGGTGTGTGTGGTGTGTGGTGTGTGTGGTGTGTGTGGTGTGTGGTGTGTGTGGTGCGTGGTGTGTGTGGTGTGTGGTGTGTGGTGTGTGTGGTGTGTGGTGTGTGTGGTGTGTGATGTGTGTGGTGTGTGGTGTGTGGTGCGTGTGTGGTGTGTGTGTGGTGTGTGTGGTGTGTGTGGTGTGTGGTGTGTGTGGTGTGTGGTGTGTGTGGTGCGTGGTGTGTGTGGTGTGTGTGGTGTGTGGTGTGTGGTGTGTGTGGTGTGTGGTGCATGTGGTGTGTGTGGTGTGTGTGGTGTGTTTGTTTGCCATATGTGCACATGCTGTGTTATTCCTATCTGCTGCTGAGGTGTCGGTGCGACCTGTGACCCGACACGACCGTTCGGTAATGCGCTGAGCCCCACCAGTCTGTCTATGAGCTATAGTGTGTCTATATCATACTCATCTGATATTTATTATGAATTATGATCCCAGCCGACCCCAGAAATCCTCTTTAGTTTTAGTTTTGTCAGACACATTCTGACGTAATGACTGCGGATGAGCACTGCTTCACATCCCTGTTACTCAGTTCTCTGCTGTCGTCGGGATCTGACCTGACTGGTGACCCATCTGCCGTATTTGGCAGACGTCTCTGGATGTGAGAAGGACTGCAGCCTCCTGCCTGCCAATGAGATCCAAGTAATGGGGGACCCTTGAAATTGACACTGATGTATTTTTCTTAGTTTCGGTATGAAGGTTCCCTCTGTGCTCAGTGTCAGCATATTCCACATCCTGTGAGATCACATGACCCTAATCCCTCCGCACCACCACACACCCCTCACAGAATCTGCTGCATTAGTGTGGTGTTCGGGGTGATGTCAGGGGTGTGATGACTGGTGCACGATGGTCTTTCACACAGCTACCGGTCGTGTTTCAGGCCGAGCGCTGGGGTGACCGGGAGGCTGCTGACATTATTTACTGTCAGATGAGACCAAATATAAAACAACGGTCGTCCCTCTCCTGCTGCATTCTGTCATGTCACTGGAATATCACTATAAAATCAGATTTAACTGTTCCAAAATTATTGAGAAAATGATTGATGTGTTTTGTAGTTCTGCCTGTTTTTCTATTTTGTATTCATTTTATATGTCATCCTTGGATTCTTGAAAAGAGAAAATCTTCTCAAAGTTTTGTCTGGTTAGTAGTCTATTTGTGGTAAAGACATTTCATGATAGATAACTTTGTTGAATTGATCATTATTCTCTGATGCGAGTCCAGCCGTGAGATGCGGTTGGGCTGAGTGTGTGTTGGGGACAAGCTGTGTTGGGGAAACTCTTTCCCTCCAGTGCTTTCCCCGCAGAGCTCGTTAGCTGTATGTTAATGAGCTGGTGGAATGAGCCCCTCCCTTTCTTTACCTGCCAATCATATCTCGTCCCCGTGTGCCGCCGGAGATGATGCGTCTGACGGTGTGTTATTAAGGTGTCCTGAGCTCTTCGGAGCCTGTGACTGATGGTTGTGCTTCGCTACACCCCCAGCCCAGGGGGAGGGGCCTCTGTGTGATTGACATGAAATGGAGGGAGAGGATACAGCATCTCTCTTCTGCCAACTGGCGCTGGGGTGACAACACACAGGAAGTACAGGGTTCCATGCTGAAGTCACATGACCACCTTCATTCTGTGTCTGCATCCATTCTCAAATCTCGCCAAATCAAAAGAATCACTGATGAGCATCTGCAATACATGTAATATGATAATATGCCTCTTTTTGAATGAATATGTAAAGCAGCCGTAGTTATACGTATTCAGTGCCATAGCTTAAATCACTGGATTCGTCTTGATGGCCTGTGCGGGTTACTGACCGTTTGGGAATCCTCTACTCCACTGCACCACTGCAGCGCAGTCAGGCTGTACCATAGATGTACCACTGATGTTGTTTTCTAGTATATGAGGCCCAGATATTTCCATACTGTGCATCTATGGTTTTGCAGAATTGAGAAATACAAGGAGTTAACATTTCTGAGACCAGCAGGTTGGTTTGCGTGTTGATAATGAAAAGGCTGTTTGTAGTGGAAGTGGGTGATATACTGTTATGAACGACATGCTGCAATAGATTCTGTATGTGCCCCTTTATGAATTTAGCTGTACTGTCGATACCGTTGGAATAAAATAAAAGCAGATTATTAAATAAAAGCACCAGTGTGAATGACGTTTGCTTTAAAAACACAGCTGGTCGTACAGAAGGACGAGTCTCCGGCTCAGCGCTGTTATTGAGTGGATTCAGGCTGTTGATTGATTAGTCTCTGACCCAATCAAGCTATTTATTATCCTTATTTGGAGAAAAGATATATACAGAGCATATACAGTTATCATCCATAATTTAAAATATATTGTGATATAAATTTTTTGGCCATATCTCCCATTCCTGAATAACGAATTTCTCTCGATGTCCTCTCTCGTTGAGTCTACCCTTAATCGCACGTCCTCTCTGTGCTGAATCTCAGGCCGTCATCATGCGGAGAGTCGGTGCAGCTGAGATGCTCTGTGCTGTGCTGTGAGGACAGGAGTGAGTTTCCAATGCAGCGATTGTGTCCATCGGCTCCGTCCTTCTCTCCAGTCTCCCTGCGGCCCGCAGCCCTCGGATCCCTCTCTGTTCGCCCCGTCTCTCCCCACGGAGCGGAAGCTGTTTAATTTCACTCTCTGATGGGCGACTCAATGCGGACTTTGTGATTGGGCACATACCACAGCGCTGGCCTTACAGATGTTTCAGGGGCTGCCAAACTTCTGATGCTGTTTATAACTCACTTCCTCCGGGCACAGAGACAGGAATTATTCCACCCCGGACCACTGAATATAAATAAATAACCAAATAAAAGGAGGCTGTTCGTATCGGAGTGCCAGAGTGCCAGGGTTTCCACTGCCGCTGTGGTTTGGGGGGTTGAAGAGTTACGGGATGGTTATTGTGACATCTCGATGAAAGACTTATATTGTCCATTCAATTATCAATACACTTTCCGCAGTGAAAGGAGGAGACCTGATTTAACTGTGATCTATGTTTGTTGCTGTAGCCGTTTTCCACCTGTATGACTGAAATTAGGACTCATATTCCCACTGATTCTGAGGGGGATGGGACTGGACTGTACTGTGGAGACTGAACGGTTCCCTTTTATGAAAATCGCATATATCTTCGCACTCAGAAGTATAATGAGGTCGTCTTTCTACCCAACATCTGACAAAATGTTAGATCAGATTGTCTTGCCGTAGTTTCTTTAGTGCCCTTTCTAAGAAATCATGCTCTCGAACAAGCCATTTTGATTCTGTGCCCCTTTCGACATCACAAGGGGAGTCCCTTATATAGTACAGTTCAGCATGGACGTTTCAGTTTCGGCTGTCGTTCTTCATTACGCTCCACGATGTGACAGCCAATCAGAGTGAGCTCTTACCACCCTAGTACGACTTTAGTGAGGGGAAGTGATTGATTTTAAATGCTTAATTGGTCTTCCTTCTCACACGAGCGTTTAAAGCATATTTTACAGACACCAGGGACCCTTTCAGGACTTTCTCGTTGATGAGGAGACTTTTTCTTTAGTAGATGTATCTCGTTATTTCTGAGCCCCACCTTAATTCCTCAGGCCCTTCCTGTTACACCCTCCTCTGATGGAGTGGATGAGGGTTGCGATCGCACACGCCGAGCACCGCCGCAGCCTATTGGTTGATAGCGATGATGTGAGACAGACGGCCCGGCAGCTCCTCCCGGGACTAGACTGCGAGCCCCGACAGCTGAGGTGAGAGGGACCTGCATCAGCTGGTGCTGCGGCGAGGGCAGTGAGTGCGAACGCAGGCTTCCTGCTTACAGTACGAGCTGATTTCTGGGAATGTGCTCGTTACCTGATGACTGTTTGTCACTGCGGCTGTAGCGCTGTGATGACACGTCTGGGGCTTTACAGCGCGGGATCAATAAATCAGCCAGGGAACAGGGTAACTCACTGAAACGCTGTTTACTTCAGTCCGTCAGTCAGTTCCAGATTGAGCTTCACCCAGTATAATCCTGCTGGTGATACCGGTGTCTGTGTTTCTCTGTACCACAGACTCACGCTCAGACCTCAGACCAGTAACAGCGTCTGTGTACAACCCCTCTCCCGCAGAGTTTGGATTCAGTGTAAATAAGAACAGAAGGCAATGATTTGCAAATGATTTAAAGACTATGTTTCATTGAATGTTGAACAAAAACATTGCATTGGTTGTTGAAACGGAAAAATTGTATTGTTTTTTTTAGATGTGTGTCACATGCCTAGAGTAGCATGGAGTGCAGGGGCCTGTATGACGGAGCGGGACGATGCTGAGTGTGACCCGGTCCGGAACACTGACAGGAGTAAACAGTGTTTCAGTTTGTTCCTGCATCACCAGGCTAATTCAATTATCCAGACTCAGAAGGATCATCCCAGTGCTCTGTGGAGATGGGTGTTGTGAAATTAATTTGTTCTGTGACTGGATACATATTCCTTCATTTTGCTAAAAAAAAAAGTGAGTAGACTTTACTGCAATTTGTTAAAATTGAAAGGCCCAGCTCAGTAGAGATTAAAGGGATCGTTTGCAGTAGCGTTATGTTCCTTGCGGGGGCCCCGCCTCCCTCGGCCCTGACCACGCACCCCCCCCCCCACAGACCGCAGTGCTGTTCTGGATCCTTCCGCGGCCTGGAGGCCGAAGCCGCAGCAGACCGGTTTCAGTTAGACCTGGGCTTTCGGATGCTGAACTGCGGCCGGACAGACCTCATAGGCCAGGCCATCGCCCTGCTGGGGCCGCAGGGGGTCGACACCATGGATGATCAGGTGAGGGTGACGGGGTTTGGAGTAAAACATCTATAGGTACGCGTGCAATAACAAGAGCTAAATAAATTTAATGTAATATGTAATATACCCAGATTATGCACAGCTCTTATTCTGAAATGTTGCATCATGTTCAGTGACCGATTCAGTTGGGATTGGAGATGCCAAATTTATTTTAAAAAAGCATCTGCAGTGGGTGCAGTGGACTCAGTGGGCACAGTGGGTGCAGTGGAATCAGTTTGTGCAGTGAATGCAGCAGGCTCAGTAGCTGCATTGGGCTTAGTGGGTGCAGTGGGTGCAGTGGGCTCAGTTCGTGCAGTGGACGCAGTGGCTTCAGTGGACTTAGTGGGTGCAATGGGTACAGTGGGCTCAGTGGGTGCAGTGGGCTCAGTTTGTGCAGTGGATGCAGTAGGCTCAGTGGGTGCAGTGAGCGCAGTGGGCTCAGTTCATGCAGTGGGTGCAGTGGGCTCAATAGGAGCAGTGGGTGCAGTGGGCTCGGTGGGTGCAGTGGGTATAGTGGGCTCAGTGGCCACAGTGGGTGCAGTAGGCTTAGTGGACACTGTGGCTGCAGTGGGCTGACTGGGCTCAGTGGGTGCAGTGAGTGTAGTGGGTGCAGTGGTCTCGGGGGGATGGTAAATCCCTCTCTGGTGCTGTCTGCAGGGCATGACCCCTCTGATGCACGCCTGCTCTGCCGGGGACGAGGCCTTGGTCCAGATGCTGATCGATGCGGGAGCTAACCTTGATGTTGCGGTAAATACCTGTGGATATTTTTGCTGAATTTTAATTTAACTCCATAAAACCTATATGGGGGTGCAGCAAATGCAGCTGCTGTATTTTAAATGCTAGTGGAGAGCACAAGGTTTCCAACGATCTCAGATACGTCCTGTTGAATTACAGGGAAATTTGTGTAAATTGGTATAGAAGATCAAGATATTTTCTTAACACTGACCACAATGTTAAAGCCGGGAGTCTGACTGCAGTTTTGAAGCCAGGAGTCTGACTGCAATGTTAAAGCCGGGAGCCTGACGGCAGTGTTAAAGCCAGGAGTCTCACTGCAGTGTTAAAGCTGGGAGTCTGACAGCAGTGTGAAAGCCTGGTATCTGACCACAGTGTTAAAGCAAGGGGTCTGACTGCAGTATTAAAGCCGGGAGTCTGACGGAAGTGTTAAAGCCGGGTGTCTGACGGCAGTGTTAAAGCCAGGAGTTTGACAGCAGTGTGAAAGCCGGGGGTCTGACGGCAGTTTTAAAGCCAGGAATCTGACTGCAGTATTAAAGCCGGGAGTCTCGCGGCAGTGTTAAAGCCAGGAGTCTGATGGCAGTGTTAAAGCCAGGTGTCTGACGGCAGTGTTAAAGCCGGGAGTCTGACGGCAGTGTTAAAGCCAGGAGTCTGACAGTAGTGTTGAAGCCAGGAGTTTGACGGCAGTATTAAAGCCAGGTGTCTGACTACAGTGTTAAAGCTGGGGGTCTGACTGCAGTGTTAAAGCCAGGAGTCTGACAGCAGTGTTAAAGCCAGGAGTCTGACAGCAGTGTTAAAGCCAGGTGTCTGACTGCAGTGTTAAAGCCAGGAGTCTGACCGCAGTGTTAAAGCCAGGAGTCTGACAGCAGTGTTAAAGCCAGGTGTCTGACTGCAGTGTTAAAGCCAGGAGTCTGGCCGCAGTGTTAAAGCCGGGAAGCTGACGGCAGTGTTAAATCTGGGAGTCTGGAACTCAGCTACAGCTGAATCTCGTCTCCAGCTCTGAGTCCCTCTCTCGTGTCTCAGGTCCCCAGCTGCTCCTCAAGACACCCGTCTGTCCATCCCGACAGCCGCCACTGGGGGGCGCTCTCGTTCGCTGTGCTACACGGACACCTCTCAGTGGTGCAGGTGAGGGACTGAGCAATGTGGGTCTCAGCCAATCAGAGTCAAGTGTGTACTACTTTTATTACATTTTAGCTTGGTCTTTAGCCAATGGTGTTCTCTGGAGTCAATACGATATACTGTATATGCATTTTATGGACAGCCAGTGCTTAGACCCAGATCTTTGTTATTATAATGGTCCTTTATGCAGTTATGTAAGCATGAGTGGAACTGCTCGGTAGGAGACAGTGTGACCTCTGTTTCCAGCTCCTCCTGGACGCGGGTGCGAGTGTTGAGGGTGCAGCTGTCAGGAACAGCCAGCAGGGCGGTGCTGAAACTCCTCTACAGCTGGCATCCGCAGCAGGTGGGTGTGGCAAACCGTTGGTGCCGCCTGTCGTCACCGTGGGAACTGGCTGGCATCAGTCTCTGTGGTTGGGCACGAGCGCCATCTGTGACCTGTTTTAGAGATTGTACCGTAAAAGGTTACTACAAATCTGGAGAAAATGATTCTGCTGCCAGGCTGGGTGAATTAGGGCGCTTGAATGCACTCGGCATGGAAAAGGCTCTTTGCCGCACACAGACCCAGACACTTATGCATTTGGATTGAAGTCAGGGCCAAACACCAGGCCAGGATTTTTCACAAAAGCCATTGATGGGTGAAGCCGACATCAGCTGTGTGATGTCACAATACATCAGCCTCCCCCTGATTGGTCATAAAAACAGCAGATGACTGATGGCAGGATGGAACCAGATTTCACTCTTTCAGTGACGCAATTGATGGGGTGATGAAAATAGAGGGCAAACTGGCCGTTGGCAACATGAACTTGCAGAAAAATGAAATGATTTTTTTTTACCTCTAATTCCTAATTTTTGCTAGAAGTTCACTTGCTTGTGAACAGAATACTTTTTTAAATGGATGATGACGGGGTTATTGTACACTGAAGGAAAGGAGGACATTTTGAATCAAAGACTTTGTTTTACTTTTCATACAAAGTTCCACAATAGACAGGGCTTTTGAGATAATGTTTCATTTTTACTCCTTGGTATCTTTAGTGTTCTGAGTGACCTGCTCCATGAAATGATAACAGATGTGAAAAATCTATCTATATTGTATGGCCATGATGGAGATTTTAACATTTGGGTGGCTGTACAGTCTCTGGTCCTGTGGTAACAGACTGTAAGCGCACAGTTCTGTCCCTGCGCTGCCAGGATTATACGCTTCGTTAGAGCTCCTCTGTACAGTGTCATAATTACTCCGTGTCCCTCTGAGCTCATCTCAGTGCAGTGCTGATTGACTCCAGTGTCTGTCACTGTGTCGCTAGGTAACTATGAGATGGTGAGTCTGCTGCTGGCGCGAGGCGCTGACCCCCTCCTCAGAATGCATGATGGGAACGCTCTGACATCATCGCTGTACGAGGAGATGAACTGTTTCAGTCACGCGGCTGCACACGGACACAGGTACGGCAATGCAGCGACCCTGAGGTGTTTAACTCAACACACTGAAGCACAGCAACACTTTATGGAAGTTGGAAAGAAAATCAAAAGCGATCTGAGGAGTCCGTTCACTTTCTACAATCTGAAAATGCATGAAAAGCACATTATTTCACTCTTGTACTAGTGAATTAAAATTTTTATTGAAAATGAGGGTGCTACTCAAATCGAAAGACCGCAGCAGACTCTAAAAAAGTTGGTTTTGGGGCAATTTAGGATTAATATTGTTATGTCAAGTTGCAATAATGAGGTGATGTGAATAAGGCAAAACTAAACAGGTGAGCTAATCATTCAGTGGTTCAGTATAGAAGGATCCCCCAAACAAGGCACGTTCCCTTAAGAACAAAGATGGCTGGAGGCCCACTAATTCTACAACAGATGTGTCAGCTCAATCTGTCTCTTTTTGAGCAACTGTGCCCAATTCTTTGGAAATTTCACCTATAATGGAGTAATGGCGGAAAGTTGGGCTTGCTAGACTTGACCAGCTGGAGTCTGCGGTGCCCAAACTCTTAATACGTGTGAAGGCATGGTGATGTTAATATGGAAAGTGGTCAATTGTGTCAACTCTTTTGCACTCTGACTCTGCAGTCATTATATTGTATTTTCAATTAGCAGTTAATTTCACATGATAAAACTTCAAATAATGTGTTGTGGTGTTGTTTTCAATATAGTAGAGGGCGATTGGACTTTTCAGATTAGTCCTTTTTATTAACTAGGCTTATGCTGTCGGAGGCGACGGCTTGGGGTATATCCCCGAACGCCCCCAATCCTCCGGTTCCTCAATCCCTGAATAGACCTTGAATTGAATAGACTTTCATTTGAACTTAACTTCAGGTTAATCGGACAAATGGTTCTGAAGATATGGTCAAAATGGTAATTTTCCATCACAAAGCGCCACCTGGTGGCAAAATATTGAACCATACAGGTATGATGTCATTATGTGACACTTTGTGAGGTCATGACCTTGCAGTTGCACGTAGTTTCATAACAATTGGTCAAATGGTTCCAAAGATATGGCAAGAATGGTGGATTTTATGTGACAAAGCTCCACCTTGTGTCAAACTTTTGAACCAAACAGGTATAATGTCATTGTGGGACACATCCTGAGGTCATGACCTTTCATTTGCACTTGATTTGAGGTTAATCGGACAAATATTTCCAGAGATATGATAAAAACAGTGATTTTTCAGTTTTTGGCCCTGGAGACGTGGTCTTGTGTTGTCCTGTTGCAGCGTCAAGCGGTACCGAGTCACAAGAGGAACAGCCACAGGGGCTAAAATGTTGTCGCGGTAATGGGCCGCATTCAGGTTTCCATCGATGAAACCAGCTCTGTCCTGTGTCTGGCACTTATTCCAGCCCACAGCATGACACTTGGTCCACCCCAGCGGTCACGCTCTAAGACATGGGCGTCGGCACAACGTTCCCCCTGCCTACACCAAACACGTACTCGGCCGTCACCCACGCTCAGTTTGAGCCGGGACTCGTCTGAAAACAAGACCCTGCTCCACCTGAGTGCATCCCAGCCCAAATGTGCCCTTGCCCACTGCAGACGTGCACAGTGACGAGCAGGAGTCAGCACCAGACCACGATGTGGACGTTGGTTGTTCAGTCCAGCTTCACGCAAGCGATTGAGTACAGTTTGGTCGCTCCTGTTCTGGTGACGACCTCTGGTCTGAGCAGCAGTAACTGTGGCTGATCGGAAGCGATTACGGAGGTGCTGGAGACAAGTATGGCTGTCCTGTTGAGGGGTGGTTACATGTGACCTGGCAGCACGTGAACGGTCATTTGTGTGTGTCCTATGTCATGGAACTGCCTACGGAGATGCGAAATGGTCGACACATGGACACCCACATCCCCAGCAACATGTCTCTGTGACATTCCGCCAGCAAGCATGCCGATGGCTCTTTCTCGCTAATTTTGCTAAAGACGTCTCATGATCAAATGTTCCCCCAGAAGAATGCCGAGGAATATTTACGTTCCCTGGTCCTCTGGCTATTTACTGGCCACATTTCATCAGGATTGGTCAGTGAGTTCTGCTCAGTCTGAGTGGTGTGGCTAACATCTCAGCTGTGTGCATTTAGGTGGAATGGACTGTCCCGACGAAAAACTAAACAAAACTTGATGAGCTTTTAAGGTGCAGTTTGGATGTAAAACCGAAAATTTGTAAGAAAATAAGCCATACTAAAAATATTTCGAAATTTCAAGTGTTGCGTTGGAAGTTTTGATAAGTATATTAGAATTTTTGCATTGTGATTATTAGAATGTGTGCATTGTTAATAGTACAGTGTGTGCATTGCAATGTGTGTATTCGAATGTGTGTATTTCACTGCATGAGTCAGTCCATAAATTTGATTAAGCACAGTTTAATTTGCCTCTAGAAAATTTCTCTCATTCCTGTCAGTATCCAGGGGTGTATTTTGCACAGATTTCGTGAGTTGTCTGAGAGTAACACCCAGAATTCTGCAGTCAGCGCTACAGCTTTGTGAGCCTCCTGTTTTTATGGGCCTCTGAGCTGCAGCCGGGACTGTGAGTGTCAGACAGGGCCTGAGAATCAAACCTGTAGTCATGGTGACCTGACGGCGCCCCCTGCAGGAATGTGCTGCGGAAGCTGCTGACGCAGGCTCCAGAGGTTCAGGAGGACGTGCTCTCTCTGGAGGAGATCCTGGCTGAGGGGGTGGAGGCGGAGCCGAGTGATGTCAGAGCCAGAGAGAGGGAGGGGCCTGCAGCGGAACCACCTCCCAGCCCTGGCAGCGTCTCGAATGGAGGGGGCATTAGGCTGTGCCGCACCCGCAGGAAAGCCCTGCATGAGGCGATGTACTACAGCGCTGAGCACGGGTACCTGGACGTCACCATGGAGCTGCGAACACTGGGTATGACAGTGGGCGTGTAGGGCTGACGGTCCCTGAGCAGGTCACCTGTTCACTGCATTCTGCAGCGCATCTCACACTGCATGAGAGTCCCTCCCTATTCAGAAAGGCTTGAAATATTCGTGGAAAACGGAAAGCTTCTTTTTTTTTTTTTTAATTTGGCTTCTCCAATCTCATCCAAATCTGGAATGTCCTGTCAGCAATCTGTGTGTAAGGTTGCTCGTACGCCACTGAAGCTGCCGTCTCGGGAGAGTGCAGACAGTTTGTGGTTCTACTCTGAAACACACAGCTGCCTCCCGCCACATCTTTACACTCACAGCTTGACTCCTCACGCGCAAACCGAGAGGCAGGAGACTGATCCCGAGCTCCCCCTGCGTGTCGCTGATGAGCACCCAGATGGCCAGTAGGAGACACTTCAAACTGACTTCAAAATTCAAACTGACTGCATCCCTCCCACATCCCTGAGCGGCACAAGGCCAATTATGATGGCCACAGCTGGATTAGATCCAGAGCTATATGGGTCACTCTCGCACTGCAGGCAGTACCAGTACTGAGTGAGCCCAACCAGCTGCCATCTAATGTTTAAGATTTTTTTTAGACTTGGCGGTCATCCTCAAAACTATCATGGCGGCATTTTATGATATTTATACGTATATTTATAACCTCTTCGTCATATTACTGCCCTGAAATGAGGGATACTGGCGTATGTGTGAGCACATGTTCTGTAGGATACGGGTGTTGAAATGAGAGTGCAGTGTGTTCTGTGTAACTCTTATGTAGCTTTATATTCAGTGTTCCTCAGGAGTGTAAATGACTCTGCTGTAAAAACTGTGTAACTCAGCTGTATAAGTGAGTTTTCTGTGTGTAGCTCGTGTGTAAGTGCTGTGTATCTCAGGTGTTCCCTGGAAGTTGCACGTGTGGCTGGAGTCGCTGCGCTGCGCTCAGCTGCAGGGTCGACCCGCCGTGCTCCTCTCTCTCCTACGAGAGTTCAGCTCCATCCGGGAGGAGGAGTACTGCGAGGAGCTGGTGTGTGTGGGGCTGCCGCTTCTTTTCTCCATCCTGAAGGCCAGCAAGGTGTGGAGTATATTCATTATATCACTCACCCCTGCTCTTAGGCCTGATTATATTCATTATATCACTCACTCCTGCTCTCAGGCCCGATTATATTCATTATATTACTCACTCCTGCTCTCAGGTCTGATTATATTCATTATATCACTCACCCCTGCTCTTAGGGCTGATTATATTCATTATATTACTCACCCCTGCTCTCAGGCCTGATTATATTCATTATATCACTCACCCCTGCTCTTAGGCCTGATTATATTCATTATATCACTCACCCCTGCTCTTAGGCCTGATTATATTCATTATATCACTCACCCCTGCTCTTAGGCCTGATTATATTCATTATATCACTCACCCCTGCTCTCAGGCCTGATTATATTCATTATATCACTCACCCCTGCTCTAAGGCCTGATTATATTCATTATATCACTCACCCCTGCTCTTAGGCCTGATTATATTCATTATATTACTCACTCCTGCTCTCAGTCCTGATTATATTCATTATATCACTCACCCCTGCTCTTAGGCCTGATTATATTCATTATATCACTCACCCCTGCTCTCAGGCCTGATTATATTCATTATATCACTCACCCCTGCTCTTAAGCCTTATTATATTCATTATATCACTCACCCCTGCTCTTAGGCCTGATTATATTCATTATATTACTCACTCCTGCTCTCAGGTCTGATTATATTCATTATATTACTCACCCCTGCTCTTAGGCCTGATTATATTCATTATATTACTCACTCCTGCTCTCAGGCCTGATTATATTCATTATATTACTCACCCCTGCTCTCAGGCCTGATTATATACATTATATTACTCACTCCTGCTCTCAGGCCCGATTATATTCATTATATTACTCACTCCTGCTCTCAGGTCTGATTATATTCATTATATTACTCACCCCTGCTCTTAGGCCTGATTATATTCATTATATTACTCACTCCTGCTCTCAGGCCTGATTATATACATTATATTACTCACTCCTGCTCTCAGGCCCGATTATATTCATTATATTACTCACTCCTGCTCTCAGGTCTGATTATATTCATTATATTTCTCACCCCTGCTCTTAGGCCTGATTATATTCATTATATTACTCACTCCTGCTCTCAGGTCTGATTATATTCATTATATTACTCACTCCTGCTCTCAGGCCTGATTATATTCATTATATTACTCACCCCTGCTCTTAGGCCTGATTATATTCATTATATCATTCACCCCTGCTCTCAGGCCTGATTATATTCATTATATCACTCACCCCTGCTCTCAGGCCTGATTATATTCATTATATCACTCACCCCTGCTCTCAGGCCTGATTATATTCATTATATTACTCACTCCTGCTCTCAGGCCTGATTATATTCATTATATCACTCACCCCTGCTCTCAGGCCTGATTATATTCATTATATTACTCACTCCTGCTCTCAGGTCTGATTATATGGATTATATTACTCACTCCTGCTCTCAGGCCTGATTATATTAATTATATTACTCACTCCTGCTCTCAGGCCTGATTATATTCATTATATCACTCACCCCTGCTCTCAGGCCTGATTATATTCATTATATTACTCACTCCTGCTCTCAGGTCTGATTATATGGATTATATTACTCACTCCTGCTCTCAGGCCTGATTATATTAATTATATTACTCACTCCTGCTCTCAGGCCTGATTATATTCATTATATCACTCACCCCTGCTCTCAGGCCTGATTATATTCATTATATTACTCACTCCTGCTCTCAGGTCTGATTATATGGATTATATTACTCACCCCTGCTCTCAGGCCTGATTATATTCATTATTTTACTCACCCCTGCTCTCAGGCCTGATTATATTCATTATATTACTCACTCCTGCTCTTAGGCCTGATTATATTCATTATATTACTCACTCCTGCTCTTAGGCCTGATTATATTCATAATATTACTCACTCCTGCTCTTAGGCCTGATTATATTCATTATATTACTCACTCCTGCTCTTAGGCCTGATTATATTCATTATATTACTCACTCCTGCTCTTAGGCCTGATTATATTCATTATATTACTCACTCCTGTTCTCAGTCCTGATTATATACATTATTTCACTCACTCCTGCTCTCAGGTCTGATTATATTCATTATATTACTCACTTCTGCTTTCAGGCCTGATTATATTCATTATATTACTCACCCCTGCTCTCAGGCCTGATTATATAGATTATATTACTCACTCCTGCTCTCAGGCGTGATCATATTCATGATATTACTCACCCCTGCTCTCAGTCCTGATTATATATATTATATTAATCACCCCTGCTCTCAGGCCTGATTATATTCATTATATTACTCACTCCTGCTCTCAGGCCTGATTATATACATTATATTACTCACTCCTGCTCTCAGGCCTGATTGTATACATTATATTACTCACTGCTGTTCTTAGTCCTGATTTTATACATTATATTACTCACCCCAGCTCTCAGGCCTGATTATATTCATTATATTACTCACTCCTTCTCTCAGGCCTGATTATATTCATTATATTACTCACCCCTGCTCTCAGGCCTGATTATATTCATTATATTACTCACCCCTGCTCTCAGGCCTGATTATATTCATTATATTACTCACTCCTGCTCTCAGGCCTGATTATATACATTATATTACTCACTCCTGCTCTCAGGCCTGATTGTATACATTATATTACTCACTGCTGTTCTCAGTCCTGATTATATACATTATATTACTCACTGCAGCTCTCAGGCCTGATTATATACATTATATTACTCACTCCTGCTCTCATGCCTGATTATATACATTATATTACTCACTCCTGCTCTCTGCCCTGATTATATTCATCATATTACGGACTCCTGCTCTCAGACCTGATTATATTCATTATATTACTCACCCCTGCTCTCAGTCCTGATTATATTCATTATATTACTCACTCCTTCTCTCAGGCCTGATTATATTCATTATATTACTCACTCCTGCTCTCAGGCCTGATTATATTCATTATATTACACACTCCTGCTCTCAGGCCTGATTATATTCATTATATTACTCACTCCTGCTCTCTGCCCTGATTATATTCATTATATTATTCACACCTGTTCTCAGTCCTGATTATATACATTATATTCCTCACTCCTGCTCTCAGGCCTGATTATATTCATTATATTACTCACTGCTGCTCTCAGGCCTGATTATATACTTTATATTACTCACTCCTGCTCTCTGCCCTGATTATATTCATTATATTACTCACCCCTGCTCTCAGTCCTGATTATATTCATTACATTATTCACACCTCTTCTCAGTCCTGATTATATACATTATATTACTCACCCCTGCTCTTAGTCCTGATTATATTCATTATATTACTCAATGCTGCTCTCAGGCCTGATTATATACATTATATTACTCTCTCCTGCTCTCTGCCCTGATTATATTCATTATATTACTCACTCCTGCTCTCAGGCCTGATTATATACATTATATTACTCACTCCTGCTCTCAGGCCTGATTATATTCATTATATTCATCACTCCTGCTCTCAGGCTTGATTATATTCATTATATTACTCACTCCTGCTCTCAGGCCTGATTATATTCATTATATTACTCACTGCTGCTCTCAGGCCTGATTATATTCATTATATACTCAGCAACAAAAGTTTCTGTGACACCAATATTGTTAATTATTTTTCATAACGCAATTATGAAATTGTCATACATGGTGATATCAGACTGAAACAGTACACGTAAACACAACATTGAAATGGAAATCATGAAAATGCAAGAAAATGACTTTGCACGTGAAAATGTGCGTAAATCATGCTTGTGGATGGCAATAAAAGAGGAGAATTTTTGGAATGTTCACATTGTGCCTGATGAACGACGGAAGCATCACTTATCGAAAACACAGCCATTTCGGATCAGGAACTCTACCCTCTAAATGCCAAGACTGTCTGAAAATGATCGGTGGAGGGCCATTGGGATGATTGAATCCGGAACCTCGCAGAGGGAAGTTGCTCATCGCCTGAATGTCCACCGAAACACCATTTGGAACTTATGGCAGCGTCATCAGCAGACAAGACATGTCAGAGACCGTCCTCGCAGCGGCCGTCCACGAGTAACCACTCCCAGACAGGACAACTGGATTCGAACAACCCATCTCCGAAATCGATTCCAACCTGCAACCATAACTGCAAGAACGATACCTGGTTTGAGGCGACTGTCTGCACAGACAATCCGTCGCCGTCTCCGTCATTTTGGCATTGTCCCACGTCGTCCAGCAAGACGTCCAATACTCACAGTACAACACCGACGACTGCGTCTACAGTGGGCACAACAACATCGACGGTGGATCCAACGTCAGTGGGATCTTGTACTCTTCACTGATGAATCAAGATTCATGCTTAACCGATGTGATGGTCGTTTACGTGTATACCGTCGACGTGGAGAACGTTATGCCAACAACTGTGTTCAGGAATTTGATCGTTTTGGTGGTGGTAGTGTCATGATTTGGGGAGGGATCACGGCTAGAAAGAGAACAGATTTGCTTGTTGTTGATGGAAATCTGACAGGTCAAAGATATCGCGATGAAGTGCTACGGCCATTGGTGGTACCGTTTTTGATGCAACATGGTCCCGGAATAACGCTGCAACATGATAGCGCCAGACCACACGTTGCAAGGTTTGTACAGCAGTATCTGATGCAACAACATGTCAATGTCCTGCCATGGCCAGCCAGATCCCCAGACATGTCCCCAATCGAGCATCTTTGGGACGAGATGGATCGACGTTTGCGGCGGTTGGATAACCCGCCAGCTACACTCCAGGAATTGCGACAACGTCTACGTCAGATTTGGAATGACATCCCACAGCAATTTCTGGCACATCTGATTCGGTCCATGCGCCAGAGATGCGTTGCTTGCATCATGGCACGAGGAAGTCACACCCGGTATTGAAGTGTGAAGGTCACAATTGGTTAGACGTCAGACAAGTGCTTCATGACGCATGAAAATGACATTTTTCGTTTTGAGTGACGTTGGCACTGAAAAGTCAGTGTTTCTCCTGTTAAATAAACATATTGATTGCATTGAGATCTTTGCGTGTCATTTACAACATACACATAAATGGTGTCACAGAAACTTTTGTTGCTGAGTATATTACTCACTCCTGCTCTCATGCCTGATTATATACATTATATTACTCACTCCTGCTCTCAGTCCTGATTATATTCATTATATTACTCACTCCTGCTCTCAGGCCTGATTATATTCATTATATTACTCACTCCTGCTCTCAGTCCTGATTATATTAATTATATTACTCACTCCTGCTCTCAGTCCTGATTATATTAATTATATTACTCACACCTGCTCTCAGGCCTGATTATATTCATTATATTACTCACCCCTGCTCTCAGGCCTGATTATATTCATTATATTACTCACTCCTGCTCTCAGGCCTGATTATATACATTATATTACTCACTCCTGCTCTCAGGCCTGATTGTATACATTATTTTACTCACTGCTGTTCTCAGTCCTGATTATATACATTATATTACTCACTGCAGCTCTCAGGCCTGATTATATACATTATATTACTCACTCCTGCTCTCATGCCTGATTATATACATTATATTACTCACTCCTGCTCTCTGCCCTGATTATATTCATCATATTACGGACTCCTGCTCTCAGGCCTGATTATATTCATTATATTACTCACCCCTGCTCTCAGTCCTGATTATATTCATTATATTACTCACTCCTTCTCTCAGGCCTGATTATATTCATTATATTACTCACTCCTGCTCTCAGGCCTGATTATATTCATTATATTACACACTCCTGCTCTCAGGCCTGATTATATTCATTATATTACTCACTCCTGCTCTCTGCCCTGATTATATTCATTATATTATTCACACCTGTTCTCAGTCCTGATTATATACATTATATTCCTCACTCCTGCTCTCAGGCCTGATTATATTCATTATATTACTCACTGCTGCTCTCAGGCCTGATTATATACATTATATTACTCACTCCTGCTCTCTGCCCTGATTATATTCATTATATTACTCACCCCTGCTCTCAGTCCTGATTATATTCATTACATTATTCACACCTCTTCTCAGTCCTGATTATATACATTATATTACTCACCCCTGCTCTTAGTCCTGATTATATTCATTATATTACTCACTGCTGCTCTCAGGCCTGATTATATACATTATATTACTCTCTCCTGCTCTCTGCCCTGATTATATTCATTATATTACTCACTCCTGCTCTCAGGCCTGATTATATACATTATATTACTCACTCCTGCTCTCAGGCCTGATTATATTCATTATATTCATCACTCCTGCTCTCAGGCTTGATTATATTCATTATATTACTCACTCCTGCTCTCAGGCCTGATTATATTCATTATATTACTCACTGCTGCTCTCAGGCCTGATTATATTCATTATATTACTCACTCCTGCTCTCATGCCTGATTATATACATTATATTACTCACTCCTGCTCTCAGTCCTGATTATATTCATTATATTACTCACTCCTGCTCTCAGGCCTGATTATATTCATTATATTACTCACTCCTGCTCTCAGTCCTGATTATATTAATTATATTACTCACTCCTGCTCTCAGTCCTGATTATATTAATTATATTACTCACACCTGCTCTCAGGCCTGATTATATTCATTATATTACTCACTCCTGCTCTCAGTCCTGATTATATACATTATATTACTCACTCCTGCTCTCAGGCCTGATTATATACATTATATTACTCACTCCTGCTCTCAGGCCTGATTATATTAATTATATTACTCACTCCTGCTCTCAGTCCTGATTATATTCATTATATTACTCACTCCTGCTCTCAGTCCTGATTATATTCATTATATTACTCACTCCTGCTCTCAGGCCTGATTATATTCATTATTTTACTCACTCCTGCTCTCAGGTCTGATTATATGGATTATATTACTCACTCCTGTTCTCAGTCCTGATTATATACATGATATTTCTCACTCCTGCTCTCAGGTCTGATTATTTACATTATATTACTCACCCCTGCTCTCAGGCCTGATTATATTCATTATATCACTCACTTCTGCTCTCAGGCCTGATTATATTCATTATATTACTTACTCCTGCTCTCAGTCCTGATTATATTCATTATATTACTCACTCCTGCTCTCAGTCCTGATTATATTCATTATATTACTCACACCTGCTCTCAGGCCTGATTATATTCATTATATTACTCACTCCTGCTCTTAGGCCTGATTATATACATTTTATTACTCACTCCTGCTCTCAGTCCTGATTATATACATTATATTACTCACTCCTGCTCTCAGGCCTGATTATATACATTATATTACTCACTCCTGCTCTCAGGCCTGATTATATTAATTATATTACTCACTCCTGCTCTCAGTCCTGATTATATTCCTTATATTACTCACTCCTGCTCTCAGGCCTGATTGTATTCATTATATTACTCACTCCTGCTCTCAGTCCTGATTATATTCATTATATTACTCACTCCTGCTCTCAGGCCTGATTATATTCATTATATTACTCACTCCTGCTCTCAGTCCTGATTATATTAATTAAATTATTCACTCCTGCTCTCAGTCCTGATTATATTAATTATATTACTCACTCCTGCTCTCAGGCCTGATTATATTCATTATATTACTCACTCCTGCTCTCATTCCTGATTATATACATTATATTACTCACTCCTGCTCTCAGGCCTGATTATATACATTATATTACTCACTCCTGCTCTCAGGCCTGTTTATATTCATTATATTACTCACTCCTGCTCTCAGTCCTGATTATATTCATTATATTACTCACTCCTGCTCTCAGTCCTGATTATATTCATTATATTACTCACTCCTGCTCTCAGGCCTGATTATATTCATTATATTACTCACTGCTGCTCTCAGGCCTGATTATATTCATTATATTACTCACTCCTGCTCTAATGCCTGATTGTATACATTATATTATTCACTGTTGTTTTCAGTCCTGATTATATTCATTATATTACTCACTCCTGCTCTCAGGCCTGATTATATTAATTATATTACTCACTCCTGCTCTCAGGCCTGATTATATTAATTGTATTACTCACTGCTGCTCTCAGGCCTGATTATATTCATTATATTACTCACTCCTGCTCTCAAGCCTGATTATATTCATTATATTACTCACTGCTGCTCTCAGGCCTGATTGTATACATTATATTATTCACTGTTGTTCTCAGTCCTGATTATATTCATTATATTACTCACTCCTGCTCTCAGGCCTGATTATATTAATTATATTACTCACTCCTGCTCTCAGGCCTGATTATATTAATTGTATTACTCACTGCTGCTCTCAGGCCTGATTATATTCATTATATTACTCACTCCTGCTCTCAGGCCTGATTATATTCATTATATTACTCACTGCTGCTCTCAGGCCTGATTATATACATTATATTACTCACTCCTGCCCTCAGGCCTGATTATATACATTATATTACTCACTCCTGCTCTCAGGCCCGATTATATTAATTATATTACTCACTCCTGCTCTCAGGCCTGATTATATTCATTATATTACTCACTGCTGCTCTCAGGCCTGATTATATTCATTATATTACTCACTCCTGCTCTCAGGCCTGATTATATTCATTATATTACTCACTGCTGCTCTCAGGCCTGATTATATACATTATATTACTCACTCCTGCCCTCAGGCCTGATTATATACATTATATTACTCACTCCTGCTCTCAGGCCCGATTATATTAATTATATTACTCACTTCTGCTCTCAGGCCTGATTATATTCATTATGTTACTCACTGCTGCTCTCAGGCCTGATTATATTCATTATATTACTCACTCCTGCTCTCAGGCCTGATTATATTCATGATATTACTCACTCCTGCTCTCAGGCCTGATTATATTAATTGTATTACTCACTGCTGCTCTCAGGCCTGATTATATTCATTATATTTCTCACTCCTGCCCTCAGGCCTGATTATATACATTATATTACTCACTTCTGCTCTCAGGCCTGATTATATTCATTATATTACTCACTCCTGCTCTCAGGCCTGATTATATTAATTGTATTACTCACTGCTGCTCTCAGGCCTGATTATATTCATTATATTTCTCACTCCTGCCCTCAGGCCTGATTATATACATTATATTACTTACTGCTGCTCTCAGGCCTGATTATATTCATTATATTACTCACTCCTGCTCTCAGGCCTGATTATATTCATTATATTACTCACTGCTGCTCTCAGGCCTGATTATATACATTATATTACTCACTCCTGCCCTCAGGCCTGATTATATACATTATATTACTCACTCCTGCTCTCAGGCCCGATTATATTAATTATATTACTCACTCCTGCTCTCAGGCCTGATTATATTCATTATATTACTCACTGCTGCTCTCAGGCCTGATTATATTCATTATATTACTCACTCCTGCTCTCAGGCCTGATTATATTCATTATATTACTCACTCCTGCTCTCAGGCCTGATTATATTCATTATATTACTCACTGCTGCTCTCAGGCCTGATTATATACATTATATTACTCACTCCTGCCCTCAGGCCTGATTATATACATTATATTACTCACTCCTGCTCTCAGGCCCGATTATATTAATTATATTACTCATTCCTGCTCTCAGGCCTGATTATATTCATTATATTACTCACTGCTGCTCTCAGGCCTGATTATATTCATTATATTACTCACTCCTGCTCTCAGGCCTGATTATATTCATGATATTACTCACTCCTGCTCTCAGGCCTGATTATATTAATTGTATTACTCACTGCTGCTCTCAGGCCTGATTATATTCATTATATTTCTCACTCCTGCCCTCAGGCCTGATTATATACATTATATTACTCACTGCTGCTCTCAGGCCTGATTAAATTCATTATATTACTCACTCCTGCTCTCAGGCCTGATTATATTCATTATATTACTCACTGCTGCTCTCAGGCCTGATTATATACATTATATTACTCACTCCTGCCCTCAGGCCTGATTATATACATTATATTACTCACTCCTGCTCTCAGGCCCGATTATATTAATTATATTACTCACTCCTGCTCTCAGGCCTGATTATATTCATTATTTTACTCACTGCTGCTCTCAGGCCTGATTATATTCATTATATTACTCACTCCTGCTCTCAGGCCTGATTATATTCATTATATTACTCACTGCTGCTCTCAGGCCTGATTATATACATTATATTACTCACTCCTGCCCTCAGGCCTGATTATATACATTATATTACTCACTCCTGCTCTCAGGCCCGATTATATTAATTATATTACTCACTCCTGCTCTCAGGCCTGATTATATTCATTATATTACTCACTGCTGCTCTCAGGCCTGATTATATTCATTATATTACTCACTCCTGCTCTCAGGCCTGATTATATTCATGATATTACTCACTCCTGCTCTCAGGCCTGATTATATTAATTGTATTACTCACTGCTGCTCTCAGGCCTGATTATATTCATTATATTTCTCACTCCTGCCCTCAGGCCTGATTATATACATTATATTACTCACTCCTGCTCTCAGGCCTGATTATATTCATTATATTACTCACTCCTGCTCTCAGGCCTGATTATATTAATTGTATTACTCACTGCTGCTCTCAGGCCTGATTATATTCATTATATTACTCACTCCTGCTCTCAGGCCTGATTATATTCATTATATTACTCACTCCTGCCCTCAGGTCTGATTATATACATTATATTACTCACTGTGGGAAAATTCTAGTGCTGATCGAAGAGAAGAAACCAGTGTGCCGTTGTATTCTGTTGATAATCATCGATCTGTCTTGGTGACCTATGACATCACTGTTTATATTAGCTGTTTATGTTTTCATTTGCAGTTATACGGTACAGGCCAAAAGTTTGGACACACCTTCTTATTCAATGTGTTTCCTTTATTTTCATGACTATTTACATTGTAAATTCTCACTTAAGGCATCACAACTATGAATGAACACGTGGAATTATGTACGTATGTATCTAACAGTTGTCCAATAGGGCTGGCGGCTGTGTATCAACCTGACTTCTGCACAACACAACTGATGGTCCCAACCCCTCCGATTAGGCAAGAAATTCCACAAATTAACCCTGACAAGGCACACCTGTGAAGTGAAAACTATTTCAGGTGACGACCTCTTGAAGCTCATCAAGAGAAGCCAAGAGTCTGCAAAGCAGTAATCAGAGCAAAGGGTGGCTACTGAAGAAACTAGAATATAAGTCATGTTTTCAGTTACAGGTATTTTACACTTTTTTGTTAAGTACATAATTCCACGTGTTCATTCATAGTTTTGATGCCTTCAGTGAGAATCTATAATGTAAATAGTCATGAAAATAAACGAAACACATTGAATAAGAAGGTGTGTCCAAACTTTTGGCCTGTACCATATTTCCTGGCTTTTCCTTTCCTCTCAAATCTTAAGACTTAGAAGAGGGGCGATTATCCCTGAGTGTGTGTTGGGAATTATTCACTGTGTGATCTTCAGTGGCCTGTGCTGATGTAGTCTGGCTGTGTTTCCTGCAGAATGACAGCATTACTCAGCAGCTGGGCGGGGTCCTCAGTCTCTGCTACGGGTCGGCTCCTGTACCGGCTGTCACTGAGGTGACGGGGACCCTATCGGCACAGCTCGGTACTGCAGATTTCCTTCTCACTCACTGTATGCACACAGTACACATATAAACAAACCAATCAAATATCAAAGCCATCAGGAACTGTCTGACATTTAACATTTTCATTAAAATTTTACTTGGATTCTTTACTTTGGATTGTTACTCAGGATGGACAAAGAGGTTTTGTGTGGGCCGTGTTATGATGATATTAGTTATGTCTCGGAGCAGTTATGTTAAAATATTAGATTTTGTTGATTGCTGTTAAACTGGATCATGCTTCATGGACATCACAGCTGTACTGTTTGTCGATTTGATATTTTGTTGAGTAATGATTTCAGGATGTAGTGCTTTTATTTTTTTACATGCTGTTTTTAATATGCAGTTTCATTACTCTCAGATGCAGTAGTTTTCTCATTAAGCATGAGATTGACATCAAAATCTCAGACATCGAAACTGGCTCCCTGCTGCCCTGTTTGTGTTTGAAGTGTGAAGTTAGACGTGAGCAGCACTGAATGATTGGTATCTGTATGCAGATCCCCACTTCCTGAATAACAGCGAGATGTCAGACGTGACGTTCCTGGTGGAGGGTCGTCCATTTTACGGCCACAGGGTCCTGCTGATCACTGCCTCAGAGAGGTACAGTACGACAGGACGGTCTGAGAATAACAGCTCAAAGCTGGTCTTGCTGATTTCAGCCATGTTTCTGACACCTCTGCTGTGTCGCCCAGCTGAGAAATGTATGATCTATTTGACCTGTATTTTAACCCCCAGCTGACCCTGCTAGTGTTGACACTTTTGGCCAGCTACTCCCCTGCCAGAGTCAGTTTCAGATCTCAGACGCATCTCCGACAGGTGCTGAATCCCAGCAGCTTTTCTCTGTTGATCTCACCCTCAGGTTTAAATCTCTGCTGAGTTCCTGTGGGTCAGAGGGAAGTGCTGACGGCAGGACCATCCAGATCTGGGACGTCAAATACGACATTTTCCAGGTGAATTTAGGACACGGGTTCCCTGAGGGCAGCGAGATGACTCTCTATGATGGCGCATGTCCTGTTTCATCAAGCAGAATGACTGAGTTAGCAGAATAACTGCTCTGGATAAAGTCACATGCCCTCCCAACTCTGGTAAAAAGAGAATTGCAATAATAAGTGATTCATGCTTTCTCAGTACGCCCGACACGTTACTCTGCTGTGTAAACTACACTGAAATCCCTGACTGAAACTCTCTCTCATGCACCTATGGATGCAAAGGAAAGGTTTGTCACAGAGATTATTTGTGTGCCGTGGGTGACGGAGTCATTTGGCAGCTCTAAGTGGGTCTGAAGATGCGCTCATTCAAACATAATGACCATACTGTACTTCGAGTCGTTTTTATATTGTCCAAATAAATGACCAGTGCCTGGTGTCTTCGTGATGGGACTGCCCAGTTAGTGTGAGTGGGCATTCCAGGTTATTTCTGAATGAATGAATGAATGAATGAATGAATGAAAGAATTGTTTTTTCATATGTTTAAACATAGATTTCTTCATGTTTCTTAGTGTTAACTCAGGGCATTCGGGACCATTGTTTAGAGCTCCCGAGAGTGGCTGCCTTGTCCTGTCCGTCACACTTGGCCCCGCCCCCTGATGTCTCTCATTTCCTGTGTGTTTCAGATGATGATGAGCTTCCTGTACTGCGGCGGTGCGGAGTGTGTGAGGGGCTCCGTGTCTGACGTTCTGGAGGTGAGAGAGGCGGCAGGCGATCGAAAGCTTACAGACCAGTTTCACTGCTGATCTGATCAAAATGTGCGGACGCTGCCTTGTGATATTAATTCAGGTTACTGCAAATTGAATGGGATATAAAAGCTGATAATTGTGTGATGTATTCAGATGGGGAGCAGATGTTTTGTAGTATTTTAATGCAAACACATTAGCATTAGAGGCCGTGAGGATTCTATGGGCATTGAAATGCGCTGTGGTTTACTGGCAGTGAAACAGGACGAAACTGAGTCAGTCGAGGTCAATATCACTCTGCTCATATACAGTTGCTGGCAGCAGCTAGTTTATTCCAGCTGGGGGCGCTGCAGAGACACTGTGAAATCCAGTGCACACAGATGATTGATGTGGACAGCGCCGTGAGCATCTATCGAACCGCCAAGGTGAGGCGTGTCCATGACCTCACCCTAACCACCTCTCAGGGGAATCTGCCCATAGAACTCAACCCAGCCTTAGCAAATCAGTTTTAATTAAAATTTCAAAGTACTGATCTGCCAAACACTAAACAAACTGAAGTACAAAGTTCTGATTATGAACATCGGCCATTTGACTCAGGTGTCATACAGCACTGATCCATATGAGGATTGGTTATTGCTGGGGGAATGAAAGATCATGTATCTCTTAACCTTCTGCAAAACAATTTCATTTGTTGGGTCAAATGTCATTTTTGGTGTTTTGCACATCATCAGAATTTTTGACTCAGATCTCATTAACACCTTCAATAATCTTTTTGCTTTTCTGACCGACGCCCCTGCAGTTTGGGCCGTATGTGACCACTTTATTAGGGAACTCATCTTGCTTTGGAGACTCAAACTTTAACTTAAAAAGGTTTGACATTATGCTGATTTGCACTGAAACTAACCGGAGTCTCCTGTGTTAATGCTTCTCTGCCTGTGGTTTAGATACTTCAGAGTTAAAGCCATTGTTCAGGGCTGCTCCTGAGGTCGAATTATGAATATTCGTGCGGATTTGAAATCTAAATTTTGCGCACACTCAAAAAAAAAAGTATGGGAAAAAAAATCCAAATTGGTGAGCTAAACTGCATGCAGTTATTATTTAATTAATCAGCATTATCTTGGAATTTTTCATATGTGTATAATTTTTGTAATTTTCCATGTTTTTATTGCCAAGTTTGTTTTCTTAAACCTAAATTCTGCAAAGAAATTGGCATATGCATTATTATCTGTGTTTATAAATGAGAGCTCTGATCTCTACAATAGTAGACCGCACTCTTCAGATTAATGTGACTGTGGAACTGTGCTGTTCTCTCAGGCGCACAGGGCCGGGGAGCTGGTTGCGTTTTGCGAGGGCTACTTCCTGCGGAACATGGTGGGGCTCTTGGAGAGGGAATCATTTCGCAGGCTGGTCCTGGGTTCGGGGGCCCGCCGGGGGCTCGGGCAGGACTCGCTGCTGGAAGAGCTGGAGGCGACACTGGCTCAAAGGCTGCGGTCTCTGTACATCACGTCACACGTCTGAGATGCAGCCCGACACGCAGAGACACGCAGACCATTTACATCTGTGTGCTGATCCTGCCCCAGTTCAGCCTAATGTACTGACACTACAGGCTGAGACTCTGTGGGAGGGACTTACAGGTAGTATTCAGGGGAAAAAGATTGTTCAGTAGACTGTGACACTGCTGCCATCTGGTGGAAAGGAGGTACACTATGATCCTGGACAAAAGAACGCACCCCGTCTTCAGGAACTCAGTGCCAGAGATTGAGGGCTGATTTATAAAAACACTGTGCGCCTGTGTGTGTGTGTGTGTGTGTGTGTGTGTGTGTGTGGGTGTGTGTGTGGGTGTGGCTGTTTTTTGGCTCAGAGAAGAAATGGTATTTTGGATACAATTTTTTTCCTATTTAAAGCAGACATTTTGTTCTATTTAAGTACGACAGTGATGCTCAGTTTGATATTCCTGGTGAATAATGTAAAATAATATGACTAGAATAGTTTTCCCTGGCCTCTAGTTTCCTAATTCCTTTTTCTTTTTCTTTGCTCTGGTGCATCATTTTTATTTTAAGGCATTTTAAAAACAGAGCAGCATTTAAATGCACCAGATATGCATATTTCAGCTAAATTTAGACTGATCATTTTTCCTTAGTGAACTTCATTTATTAGCTGCACAATACTGTTGCCTTTCGCTGTTTGGTGTCAGTGGGTTTCCTGCTTTTATCAAATTCCAGCTGGCGGGCAGCCCTTGTAGCTGAATAAAGATACAACGTGTAATTATCGCTTGTAATTATCGCAGTCTTTTTTTTTTTTGCATATTTGCTACTTTTAAAAACCACATTTTGGCTGAAGTGAACCTCCTATCATGAGATACAAGTTTATCACTGGTGATATAATAATTGTAAAGGCTTGTATGTACAGTACAGGCGAAAAGTTTGGACACACCTTCTCATTCAATGCATTTCCTTTATTTTCATGACTGTTTACATTGTAGATTCTCGCTGAAGGCATCAAAACTATGAATGAACACATGTGGAATTATGTACGTATACCACATACCACTGCTCCAGCCACATGGTAGAAGCTAAGCAGATGTGGGCTTGGCCAGTACTTGGATGGGAGACCACTGAGGAAAACCAGGTTGCTGCTGGAAGAGGTGTTGGTGGACCAGTAGGTGGCGATCTTCCCTCTTGCAGAATAATCCCCAGTGCAGTGATGGGGACACTGTACTGAAGGAGATGCCGTCTTTCGGATGAGACGTTAAACCGAGGTCCTGACTCACAGTGGTCATTAAAGATCCTATGACACTCTTATCAAAGAGTAGGGGGTTCCCCGGTGTCATGGCTAAAGTCCCAACCTGGCTCATTTGATCTGCCACCTAATCATCCCCTGATCTAACTGGCTGTGCAAATCCTCCTCTCCCTCCCTACCCCCAACCCCCAGGGCTCCCTTGAAAAAGAGATTTCAATCTCAATGGGACTTCCCTGGTTAAATAAGGGCTAAAAATAAATAAATAAGAGTGTGCAAAGCAGTAATCAGAGCAAAGGGTGGCTACTTTGAAGAGACTAGAATATAAGACATGTTTTCAGTTACAGGTATTTCACACTTTTTTGTTAAGTACATAATTCCACATGTTCATTCATACTTTTGATGCCTTCAGTGAGAATCTACTATGTAAATAGTCATGGAAATAAAGGAAATGCATTGAATGAGAAGGTGTGTCCAAACTTTTGGCCTGTACTGTATATAATAGTCATTAAGATAAGATCTCTCCGCAGCTGCAGTCTTGTAGGGTAAAGTCACCTCAGCAATAACCTGAATGTACCAGCCTGGTTGAATTTGGCATCTTTGTCAAAGCTAATAAACACAGGGACTGTTCGGCCCTGGGAGCCTCTCTCCTGCCGCACCATATCAAACTCAAACTATCATTTAACAAATCTGTGGACAGTGTGCAAGACCCCTGCTTCACATGTGTGGACAGCATTAAATTAATCTTCATTTTTTGATTAAATTGAAAAGAAATTTTCTTGATCGAAAAGCTTCATTCTGGCCTAAGGGCTCAGTTTAAGTCAGAGGTTATGATTGTGCTTAGGGTTAGGACTAGGTTTGTTTTAAAGATTAGGTAATGGAATTATGTTCCAGGTAAAAATGAGGTGTTGACAGGAAGCTATGAAATTACCCACAATTCAGCATGCAAACTGGAGGCTGCTGTCTCTCCTGACCGTCACTAATGCAGATTTTGGGAAATGACTAATGAGACCATGGAGAAGGCGATTTTAAGCTAGTAAAATGACATGCGACGTGCGTTTAAGATCGCCTTCTCAGTTCACACGTGCATGTTGTGACTGTGCCCCGTTAATGTTAGAGGCGGAATCTAGCGAGTTATGTCCCACGTAGTCAATGATAACGATTTGAAAAGGTCACAGACTTTAGTGGGACCCTCTCCTGGCTGTTTTCAACTTTGTGTTTCAAAGGAATTTCAAAGTTTTCTCTCGTTCTGTTTTTGCTAACTGTAACAGTGATAATAATGAGTGTTGCCAGACAAAACAAACCTCGTCTACCAGCACTTTTTTTAGAGCACCTGACTTAATTTTACAAGTGTGACCTCAACCATTTTCTATTGATAGCCCCTTGAAACTCTGTGACCTTCAGTTTGACCTTGCAATGTCCTCAAAGATCAAAGGTCATGTTGTCAAATATTTGCATTGCATTGAATAGTAAACATGTCTATCTGCAACCATTTTTGAGTTATAATGGAAAATACATTATTTTCACCGATGACCTTAACCCTCCTGACATTTAACCCCCAGCCGCTATGGAGACTGTAGGAGCTGCCCCCTCATGGAGTTTATGAATTTGCACAAAGTGACAAATTGTTTGTTAACACACACACACACACACACACACACACACACACACACACACACCGCACTGACTCCGTCGCGGGCGAGGTAATAAGACAACTATACAGATTTACTTTGAATTAATTGCAAAGAACAAAGTGGCAATACCAGAAGAGACGACTTGGGTAAAGTCCCTTTCATTTCAGAAAGTGTTGCTGTTTTAGTTTACCTCCTTGGTGGACTAAAAAGTTTTGTCTCTGGCAAATGTTTGAGCAGTTGCTCAACAAAGTGTATTCCATGTAAAGGAAAAAATCTTGAGTGTCACTCACTGCTATTGTGGTACCATGTGAACACCCTGCAAAAATATAAACTCAAACCAGCTGAGTTATGTAAATGTGGCTCTCCATCCAGAAGAACGCAATATTATAAACGAAATAATCTAAGGGAGCTGATAACAGCCAATGAGCTTTCTATGTGTGCAAATGTATTTGTGCTACTTTGCCTGCAATTCTTGCTCAGGATGTATTTTAAGCCTCAAAAGACATTTTTCTTGTTCGGAAATCATACAATCCGACTGATTTGCCTGATCACATTCAGCTTAAGCAACAGTTATGGCCGTTTCCTTAATTTCGCTCACAGACAAGTGCTGTCAAATCTGTCTCTGCTTCTTCACTACCCATTTGTCAGTGAACTATTAAAATTATCGTATTTTGAAAAATGATATTGATGTTTCTCATACACACAAACACACCCTTAGGGAGTGAATCAAGCGATCATCAACGGGGAGAGCGTGAAAACATTTATGTATTTAAGGGTCAGAGGCTCACGGGACGTCATTTGAAAATCATGTAACTCTGACGTTACTGTGAAGACGATGTTTTGCTTTAGGGATTCAGTCAAGCGATCTTCAACAGGAACAACTTGAAAGCAATTATGTGTTGAAGGGTCAGAGGCTCACAGCACATCATTTGATCATCCTGTAAGGCTGGCGTTACCACGAGGGAGACGTTGGGTCTTAGAAATTTTGTTTTTATTCATGTCTCTTTTGTCAGTATTGTCAGTGTTTTAACATTAAAAATCATGATGCTTAATATTAAACAAGGGTATTTGAGGGATATTTTAGCAAGCTTGTGCTGATTTTTGCAAAGTAACTTGTTAATGCAAACGTTAACTTGCTTATAATCTAGCGCTAAAGCTTGCAAATTATTACTATTACTAATGTTAGCAAGCTAATGCTAATGTGTGAGGAACATCATGCCAATGCTACTGTTTGTATATTAATGGTAATGGTAATATTAATGTAAATGTTAGTAGGCTTACATGCTAATGCCAAAACAGTGAAGTTGATGTTACCATGCTCACGCTTATGTTACCCTGATAAAATGTTAATGCTACTGTTGCCATGCTTTCATGCCACTCGGAACTTCTTGGCAGATTTCGCTACTCTTCATCATGCCTCGGATGTGTGATATCAAACCAATAGGCCGAGGTTTGCCGAGTGAATTTCTAGCTAAAATCAAGGCTACTGTTTGTCTACTAACAGGCTAATGCTAAAGTTATCATGCTAAGATGCTAAAGATAAGTTTTGCTCGCTAATGCTAATGGTGTGCCTAAAACAAAGTCTGCCAAAATGCTAATACGGTATATAATAATATGGTATTGTTAGCATGCTATTGAAAATTTTACTGTTCTACTGATGTGGTAGCGCAGTGGTCAAGTAGGCTTGACTTAAGATCTTAAGGTCCTGAGTTAAAGTCCTGGCCACGGCCTTCACGTTGTGTTCTTGGGTAAATCACTTCACTTCCAGGGGGAGTAGTAATACTCCTAGTCACTTCATGCCACAGAAACTGGAGTTAAGCACCAGGCTGATGGGCCACAGGCTTATTTCTTTCCTAATCGTAGTACCATGTTTTTAATGTTTAAATTGCCTGGTTGGTTAGCACATGGAAACATGGAGTGACGTATTTAGGTTGGGTCTGGTTCACTAACCTGCATTTAAAACACCATAAATCATGCAAAGGGATCCACTGCCATACAATATGAAGACAATTATCCATCCGGCGTCAGTCCTGTTCTATTTCTGGTTTGTGTCACATCCTCCTAAGGGGCCGGGGAAAGCGGGAGAGGACAGAATATTTCTGATTTGGACTGAAATCTGTGTGTGTGTGTGTATGTGTGTGCGCTCGTGGTCCATGTTTCTCCTACTCTTGTATGGACAAGATGTCTTCATGAGACATTGAATTCCAAAATACTTATTCATAATATACATTTTCGGGTCTCCACAAGAAAATTGAGCTATTTTAGGGTTAGGGTTAGGTGTTAGGCATGTACTGCTGAGGGTAAAGGTCAGGGAAAGGGGTTAGGGAATGAATGCAAGTTTATGGAATGTCCCCACTAGACATGGAGACCCGACATGTGTGCGCGCGTGTGTAGTTTCTGCGTGTCGGTGTACAAAGGGAAAATGGAACTGAGATCTGCAATGCTTCGTTTGCCCACAAGATGTCCTCAGAATATCACTGACAGGACATGCCTCTAAAAAAAATCTGTGTGTGTTGCTATGACATTTGAATCAAAGTAATACTTCCGTGCCACCCTTTGCAATGTGTGTGTGTGTGTGTGTGTGTGCGTGTGCCAGTAGTCCGAGTGCCCGAGCACAAGATGACTCATTCAGAGGGTGACACACACACACAATACTGTAGCTGAGAGTTGGGCAGCATGTCATGTGTATTCGCGTCTTCGCATTGACTTTGAATGTAATCTGTCCTGCGAAAAATTTGTTTTGCGTCCGATGTGAAAGCAGATTAAAGCTTCATCTTCATCATGCGCATGTGTGCGGCCAGAAAGTAGCTCTGGGCGCATCCTGTGGAGGGATCTGTGTAAAGTTTTGAAAAGAAGTTCAAAATAATGGATGAAGGGAGGTTTGCTTCCACATAAAAACACCACACATGCCTTCAAAATGAAGGAGTTTATTTGTTCTGTACTGAAATCACTCACAGCTCTGTTAGAGGGGATCGTTTTGCTCCGTTATGTGTCTACAGCTCAAATTCAATATTTTGATATATTCTCTTCTGTAGTATAAAAGAGGAAGTATGACAGTAGATCGGTATTGCTTTATTTATTTTTGATTAAAATCCGTGTCCCCTGCATCTCCCTTGTGTTTCGTGTGAGGAGCTCCAGGCCCCTCCAGAGGAGTACAGCACAGTGGAAGCGTTTCAAACTTGTGCTCAAACAAGAACAAAACCGCAACAGGGAGGTAAGGAAAAAACCGCAGAACAAAAAGCAAAAACGGGAATAAAAACGATACTGGTGGCGAAGAGAGAGAAAAGTCGTGAAGAGAAAGTGGCGTTTTTTTAAGAACAGTCACATTAATATCATGCAAATTAAAGCCAGTACCTGACATGCACACAGTAATACAACGTTAAGATCTCAAAATGAGATTCCCTCTGTGGTCACGTAAGAATTTACCCAGATTCCTCTAGTTACAAGAAAAATGCTTTAGCTGTATTTTTTTTTAAATTATTATTTCACAAACCGCCGTCCACGCGCAAAACATGAAACTGACAAATAACAATAGAAGATAAAGAGACTAGTCTACATTCATAAATTACTGGTAAGTATTAAACTACAAGTCATATTTTTCTCCACTGAAACCCAGAAATACAGACATAAACATTACTCTGCATGGATTTAAAATGAAAAATGTTCATTATTGCCATTGGATCACACAAAGAGGAAAATAAATAGCTTTATATATCTGCAGGTACATAAAAAATCAGGCCAAAATTAGCAACAACATGGGGGAGGGAAAAAAAAATCAATGAATAAAATAAAAAATATATTCACTGATTTTCTACATGTTGAGGAAAACGAGCCACGGACTGGAAAAAGGCCAAATGAGCGGAAATAACAGATAAAGTTGAATGTTCAAAACATTCAAATAAAATAAAAGCGACACAAAATAAAACATTCAATGACAAAATGCTGGAACTGAAGTGTAAAAGCATGTGGCGAAACCATTTCAAATCTCACCCGACAGCTAAAGAGAGCGAGCGCCACAGACACATTTTCACATAAGAAACTCTGTAAATCTGTACAACAGAATAGATCATTCATTCGTCTTCCCACTGGCCGCCCAACGGATTCCAGTCCACACTAGAAGAAACACTAAAGAGCGTCCAAATCTGCCATGAGACTCCCACGGACACCTCCTGCTCCTGAGTTTTGTGTGTGTGTGTGTGTGTCTGCATGTGATCAGTGAGAGCAGGATGGGGGACATGTTGGAGAGAATCTGCTGGAGGGAGAGGTGGACATTGTGGTTTTAAGGCTTTTCTCAGGTTCCTCACTTCTCGTGTTGTCACTCGTGCTTCAGAGGGGCGTTCAGGGTTCGAAGAAGAGGAGGGAAGTCATTGTGGAGGAGCATTGGTCAGGTAGGAGGGGGTGTCAAGTCCCAATTTGGGGTCTGTAGACATGGTTAATCTCGCCTCAAAAAGTTCCTCTTGCAACATATATCCATCCCGCACCCCAGGGGCCGGTCAGGGCAGGAGGTCAGAGGTCAGGGCCTAACAGGCGCTGGGGATAATTCCTGCTGGAGACAACGCAAGTCACCAAACACAAGAGCAGCGAGAGACAGGACACACAGGAAAACATGAACCAACGGTTCCTCTCTTTCTGACCGAGAGTAGAGAAGAGAGGGACGGGATCGGTGTGCTGGCCTGAGCCTCTTTTAAAATACTCATTTCATCTCATGTACAGTCATTCAATCATACAAAAGTATGTCTGTATACACAGTTTTCAAAAAGTAGTTTCATATTTACATTAAAGCAGAGGACACCACGAGCTTTATGCACCTGTGCTAGTGGGGGGGCTGCCCCCGTGTTTTTAGGGGGGTTTATTCACCCCGGTTATAACTCTGTGTTTAAGTTTCCTCCTGAGTTTCCAACAGATGCCACCATCTTTGCTTTGTCTCTGCCCAACTGGCAGTTAGAGTCCCCTTTAGTGCCCGAGTCTCGGGGCTCCGGCTCGGCCTTCCTGCTGTTAGCGGGGTGTTTGATGGGTGTGGAGGGGGTGCTGGGCGGGTGCGGCACCTGGCCGTTCTTCTCGTCTGCAAAAAGTTGTTTAATTACGTCAAAGAAGTTACTCAACGGGCTGCCTAGGTACACAGATGGGGAGAGAAGAGAAGGAAAGAGAGAGAGAACAAACAAACGAATGAATAATGGCGATCACAGGAAAAGAGGTGTGAGAGAGAGAGAGAGAGGGAGACAGAAACGGATCACAGCTGGGGCGAAGGACAGAAGCACAGCTACCTACTTCAGCCAAACCAGCTCGCGTGTTCGAGTGTGAGCATGTGTCACATGTTAGCGATGTGTTCATGCTGGCGATGCGTTTGTGTGCTAGCATGTTTCATGTGTTACTGATCCATTTTTGTGTGTGAGCGTGTTTATGTTTTATTGATGAGTTTGTGAACTTACGTTTTATGCATTTGCAGTGTTTGTGTGCAAGCGTTTTTGTGTTAGTTGAGTTTGTGTGCTAGCATGTTCTATGAGTTAGTAATGTATTAGCGTGCTAACATGTATCATGTGTTAGTGATGTGTTCGCATCCGGTGTGAAAGCATCTTTACCCTTTTTCATGTACAGCACTGTCCTTACTAGCGTTAGAAACCAGCAAACTCCACTTTAAGCACATCGATCTTATATAAAAGTCTATAGTTTTCTGAACGCCTCTGCTATCAAATATAACAACCTTCAGTTTACCAAAGCACTGCAACCTAATGTAGCAGCCTATTGTTGACCAAAGACCACATTTCTAGACATTTTCTCCAATAGTAATCTGAGAGAGGCGTGCCTTCGTAAAGTCTTAACGTTACCTGTCAGTGTGTAGATTTATATCAGCTCATGAATGCATTTGTTTGTGATAATACATTTAAGATTTTGCAATTACATGTTTCTGAAAATGAGAGAGAAAAATCAGCACATTTTAGACCGACCCATTCTGAGGATGTAATGACACCATCTAATTTGAAATGAGGGGAAAAAAAACTGAGATTTGATCATAAAAAAAATAATTTTTCATCTGATAAACAGGTAGATCCCATCTGTGACAACAGTAGAAAACATATTTAAAAAATTTAATTAATAAAATTGTAAATAAAAATATCTTCCCAGCCTTTTTTGCTCAGCTGATGTAGAATGAAACATCGGCCCTCTCTCCTAAAACCACCCATTTTCAAATGATGGCGGCATCCTTGAGCAAACTTTGGACATGACTGTGATGGTTGGTGGTTATGATTGGTTGCAGAACTGGCTGTGCCTTGAGAGGTCTCTTTTGCGTCGAAATGATCTGCCACATGGGCATCATGGCTGAGGTGAGGGCCAGATCTACTGGGTTTTTCTCGTCTGGTTCCTTTGAGGCAGGTGTTATGCTACTGAGGCTGGACTACTGCAAGGCTGCACCACTCATCCATGCGCGAGCCAGTGTGTTGTAGGTCTGCTTTAACTGCGTCACGCCACCTCTTCTTGGTTCCGTGGGAGGGACATTTCTCCTCAAGCTCACCAAAGAGCATCACCTTAGGTAGTCTATCCTCTCCCATACGGGGCTAGGTTTCCAAGCCACTTTTGGCGATGAGTCCGTAAGATGTCTTCAATAGGTTGTTCCATACCGAACACGGATGCCAATTGCTTTGGGGTCAATCTATCCTTCCACTGTTGGTATCTCGTCACTCCAAGAATTGTCCTAATGCATTTGTAATTGATATGTTTTGCTTTGAGAGTCCAAATCTCAGCACCATATAGCAGGACTGAGAAGACTGCTCCACGGTGAACTTCTCTTTTGGTTGGAACTGACAGATTAGGGCTCTGGAAGATGGATTTCTTCAGTCAGCCAAAGGCTCCTGAGGTTGTAGCAATTCTACTTGTAACCTCAGCTGTGGCTTCTCCCTTATCTGCAATGATGCTGCCTCGGTAGGGAAAGCTGTTCAACATCTCCACAGTTCCAAACACTCCAATGCTAATGCACTTTAAACAGGAGAAAGGAACCAAACACTCCAATGCTAATGCTAATTTGCACAGGATAATTACACATTGATATTCATAGGATGCAAATATTTAATTTAAATCAAAGAAGGTTATACTTAACTTGTTAATTGGCTCTCAGGCCGCATTTAGCGTACTGTGTGCAGTTCTGTGGAATGTACAACAAGAGAAGCACAAAGGCTTGGAAACGACTTCAAGAGGAGCCGCAAAATTAATTCCAGGCAAACACGATTCTTTCCATCTCTTCAGTCTTAGTAAAAGGAGATTTAAGAGTGATCTGACTGAGGACTTTAAATACCTTAAAGGGATTAACAAAGTAAACTACTGTATGAATTAATTCAGTTTGGTTTTTAGAACAAGGAGTCATAAATGGAAGTTACCAGCGAGTAAGTTCAGCACAGATATGAGGAATTATTTTCTCACAGACAGAGTGGTTACAGCATGGAATGATTTTCCAGGTTATGTCACAGAGCCAAAAACACTAAGAGTTTCCAGAACACAGTCTGACACAGTGCAAGACTTACAAATAGTTCTCAAGTAATTAGTACATACACTTCATGGCAGGAAAAGCGCAAGCCTTGCTGGGCTAAAATAGCCTTTTCTCACCACTCCGTATACTGGGATATGTGCATAAAATCTACACTCGACAGCCATGTTGAATCTAAGCATAGCTGAAATAGAACCTTTCCTGCAACATGACGTGGGCTAAAAGGCCTCAAGAAACAGCATACAATGCCACAATCAGAAGAACTGCAAGAAGAGATAAAGTTATTGAATTATATCAGTCTAGACATGGTTATAAAGCCATTTCTAAGGCTCCAGGACTCCAGCGAACCACACAGAAAGCCATCAACAACAAATTGATAAAAATTCAGAACAAAGGTGAATCTTCCCATGAGTAGCCGGCTAACCAGAATTCCTCTAAGATACATAGATAAATCATCCGGGAAGTCCGTACAAAAATCTTGGAACTACTAGCCTCGTTCGCCACACAGGTCCGTGTGTTCATGATTGTACCATTAGATACGGTAGATACGGGGGAAAAATGGTATCCATGAGAGAGCTGTAAGGCAGACAGCTGACCCACCCCCACAAAAAATAAATAAATATTCAGCTCCTTCTCACATTTGCCAAAAAAATTTAAAAAACAACTTGATGACCCGCAAGCCTTTTGAGACACTGCTCTGTACACTAATGAGGCAGAAGTTTTTTAAAGACTCAAGTCCTGTTACAGGCATGAAGTTAACACAGCATGTCAGAATGAGAACATCAATAGCAGCTGAGCACTGATTCTAGCAGTGAGGTAGTGTGAGGATGTTTGGCTGTGATTTGATATAAAGAACAGAACTATGAATTCTGTAATTTGTCCACGGTCTTAAGCTCACGCAAAGTTTGGGTTACGAGTCTGACAACAAATCGAACCAGAGAAAGTCCATCTCAAAATGGCTAAAAAGAGGCAGAAGTAAGAAATTTTCTTATTGCTTTCAAAATTCTAATTTTTTGGGGTTGGCCAGACTTTAGCCTCACTGAGATGCCGTGACAGGACCTCAAACGGGCGGCTTATGCTCAAAACCCCTCTGGTGCGGACGAATTAAACCCATTCTGACGAGAGGGCCACAGCGAGTGAGAAACCGATCTTCAGTCATCAAATGCCTTTCGCTCGTTGTTGTTGATGCTGAAGGTGCCAAAACCGGTCAAAAGTTCTTGCTGGCCCACGTTCTTCCTTTTTTCATGCAGATCTGAAACCTTTTAGAGTGAAAAAATGCAGAAATAGAGGAAATCCTGCAGGCCGAAAATTTATTTTTCACAACAGCACAGAGTAACTGTTTATGCCAATGCTAAAGCTTTGGCTCTCTTACCATTAATTTAATTTTAATCATGTTTTTCTCAAAAATTCAGTTGTAAATTGGAATAATGAACCAACATTTGTGGTGAAATAGAAAATTGTAAAAAATTGTAATAGAAACCACACCCACAAATTTCATTGGCTGACTGCTGCCACGTCTTTTAATATAGAAACTTTTTGAACAAAACATTAAATGACCGAGGTGAGAAGATGCTGTTGCCAAATTTCATGTAAACTGGTTGCACCATGTAAGAGGATGTAAAGTTTTAATGTACTACAAAAAATTAAAAATGGCAGAACATCTAAATTCACTTTTAAGGATAGATTTGTGAGTCCAATAAAAAAAAATGTTGTTTCTGTAAAAACTTCTGTGCGGAGGTTACAGGTTTAAACAGTTTCTTGTTATAATTCTATTTTGTAGTCAAGGGATATATAAATTCCAAAATAGCAAAAAAGGCACAACTCCAACCGGCGGATGGATAATGTGTGTGAAGTTTTCTGGAAAACCATAAAACAATTTTCAAGTTTTCTGAGGACAAAAAATGTTTACTAACGGACAGACAAAAATATGGCAAAACATGATTGATTTTTCACAAAATGAACCCTTTGTGGAATTACTGAGCTCACCTGAAGTTGAAAACAAAATATTGCACATCGGCATGGACATGACAGCTAGTCCTATTCCATAGAACCTCTAGAAAGCAGCTCTTCTGATGTCAGATAAAATGTTGATCAGAATCAGGAGACCCTTGCTTTACACTCGCATCTCTAAAGGGTCAGCGATGAGAAGGACGTGTCTCAGCGCCAGTGGCACTACGGTATGTATGTGGGAGGAGGGCAGGTGAGGTGTGCAGCAGGATTCCCTGTAGGCCTGGGGAAAGGCTTTCACGCAGGGAAGAGCGGAGGGCAGCAGGTGGCCGGTGCGGAGAGGGAGAAGGGTCCACTGGCGAACACGTTTAATGAGGACCATGAGCGATGAAGCACATTATTATCTCATCACCAAGCACCCCTCTGGCTGCCTGCTGATAGGCTGATTCCACACAGGGATCTAAGCTCTGCGAGGCAGCATCACTTTCAAAGGACTTTCTGCAAAAAACTAGAGCCAGCGTGTCGCTGGCCAGAGAAAAGCCCCTCGGAAAGGCCCACCACTTCAAACCCTTCCTGGATCCCTGATCAAACTAAAGGAAATGTTTCATGGGAGACAGAACTGCAGTACGTGGAGCAGAACTGATATTAAATCCAGATCCGTGTCAGCAACTGGAACTGCCAGTGAACATGCATCCCTCCTGAAAGCGCAGCCACAACCGTCCCTGTAAATCCGTCTCCTGACACAGCAGCAGCCTTGAATCAAATACTACACACTATTTATTTTTCAGTTTTTTATGCTGTGGAAGGACTCTTGAACATGCTCAAACTCATCTGCCTGCAATTCACAGCGCGGTATTGTAATTTCTGTCAGGCTTAGCTAACATATTTACTACCGCAACTAAATATTTATGCTCACACCTGAGAACCGTGCTTGCTGATGCACATAAAGCAGATCAGAGAAAGAGACAGTAGATATGAACCAGAAATAAAACACAAGGCGGGTATCTGAGTGCATGTGTGTGCGCGCGCGTGTGTGTGCGTGTGTGTGTGCGTGTGTATGTGTGTGTGTGTGCGCGCGCGTGTGTGTGTATGTGTGTGTGTGTGCGCGTGTGTATGTGTGCGGGTGCGTGTGTATGTGTGTGTGCGTGTGTATGTGTGCGGATGCGTGCGTGTGTGTGTGCGTGTGTGTTTTTGTGTGTGTGTGCGTGTGTGTGTGTGTGTGTGTGCGCGTGTGTATGTGTGCGGGTGCGTGTGTATGTGTGTGTGCGTGTGTATGTGTGCGGGTGCGTGCGTGTGTGTGTGCGTGTGTGTTTTTGTGTGTGTGTGCGCGTGTGTATGTGTGTGTGTGTGTGTGTGTGTGTGTGTGTTTTTGTGTGTGCGTGTGCATGTGTGTGTGTGTGTGTGTGCGTGTGTGTGTGTGTGTGTGTGTGTGTGCGTGTGTGTTTTTGTGTGTGTGTGCGTGCTTGCGTGTGTGTGTGTTTGTGGTGTGTGTGGCTGCATGTGAAGAGTGCGGAAGAACACGTTTGTGTTTGTAGGTGCATGCGTGCGTGTGTGACTGTGTGTATGCCTTTGCATGCACCTAGTTAAATCTCTTTTCTTCTCTCAGTCATATATATTCTTCAGATTGATGCATTTACTTAATCTAGGGTGAAAAGATGCTGACAGTCTAAATGATTATACAGTATATTAGCCCTAGTAAATAGGGCATCATCATACATTTTCACGGATTAATAATTTATGAGCAAATCCCTAAACTCAAGTTATAAAAATAAGTTTATTTCATAATATATGGTAATTATGAGGATAAATGTGCCTTATAATATCAAATCACCACATATCATATCACCACATGCATCAGTAATAATATTGGTTTAACGTCCACCAGATTAAAAACTTCAGGAAAAAAATTTAAATCACAAGTATTTGAAATGTGCATCATAATTTCAATGTTCAACTGTAATGACTGACAGCACTGTGCAATGTGAAAATGCTATTTATAGGAAGAACAGGCAGTGCATTAACCCACAAGACCTGAAGGAGCAGTGCTCAGCAGGTGCATTCTGCATTCCGAAGAGCAGCGGCACTTACTCATAAACACAATCTGGCAGCAACAGATCAAACAGGGGGCAAAGCATGGAGGAATGAGATGATATGTGTGCATGTGCACATGAGAGAGAGAAAGGGGGTGAGAGAGCAACGTACAGATTCCACAGATGGAGGAAGGGTCCTCTTGTAGGAAGGGTCTACCTTCAGTCAAAAAGTTTTTAATATGAGCTCCTAATTTTAGCTTCAGTTTGATTACTGTTGTTTAAATAGATTCAGCGTATGTAAGGACAGTATTATAAGGTTCAGACTGGAAAACTCTTGAGATATCAGAGCAGACGGCTGACAGACCGGAATTTGGTTGATTGAGATAAATCGGATAATTCTCTCATAAATGGGAAATTGTGTTTCCTTATCTTCCTTTTGCTCCATCCATCACCGTGGTAAGTGGAGCGTTGACAGCATGAGGGTAGATGTTAGCTCCTGTAGGGCTGTGGGATCAGAGCTGGGAGACCCTATAATAATACCTCAGTCTCTCAGACTGACTCTCTGGAGTAACGTCAGTAAGACGGGTAATTATCCATAACCCATTTCAGTCTTATGGAGTTGCACAGGCAGCAGGCCTCAGGAGGAAAGGTGACAGTGCCCCCCAGCTTTGGGAGGATGGCAGTGCGATAAATGCAGTGTGGAGTACAGTGGGGGTGGTGGAATTGCAGGATTGGATGAGGGGCAGCAAATTGTAGTGTGGAGTGCAGTGCCGGGTGACCGTAGTACAGTTCAGTGCAGTGTGGAGCACGAGGCCGTGTTCGGGTGAGTCGGGCATGCAAATGTGGGATGTGGTGCGTCTGAAAGGTGGTGCTCGGAATTTGAACTGTTCCCTACTCACCAGACAGCTGCTGTACACTGGGCTGGTCATGTGAGCTCAGTAACTGTGCCTGAATCGTCTCCACCACCCGCTTAAAACGTCGGCTGGGCCCTGCCGCGTACACATGGGTTTCAGAACATGCAGGGATGTAACAGACTTTCAGTCATACAGGGACATTCCCAAAAGAAGGTTACTGGGTCCAGTTTTATTTTGTATGATTAAGTCCAGGTCATGTTTTGAAGTAAAAATAACTGTTAAAAAGTATCCAATGAGACACGAACTCCATGTACACCCTGGATATTTACCACAGCATTTCAATTTAATTTTGCTCTAGAGTGCAACAAATATACTTGCAGCTTTAAATATGAAGCCGAATTCCCATACCATAGTCCTACACAACTGTCAGTAAATACAAGGAACTATGACTGTAGTCAAACTCTCCATCAGCATCCTTTTGCAGAGTCAGGAGATTGTAAATGGAGCATCGGCTCTGAAACTGAGAAAACACAGCCTCTCTCTACTGCTCCCTCATCCAGGCACTGTGATTGGCCGAGACGGGGCTGAGCTTGTCTCCCTGGTTACCTGAAAGCAGCGTGAAGGTGACAGAGTAGATGCCGGTCTCCTTCTGAGCGGCGGTGCTCTCGGTGAAGGTGATGTCCACCTGGAACTTTACAGGTTTCTGAAACACTGTGGGTCCCGCAGTGGACTTATACTCTGCCCGAAAACTGGTCTGTGAGATAACACTGTGACTGAGACTCGGAATCTGAGAGAGAGAGATGGAGGGAGAGATGGAGAGAGAGAGAAATAAAGAGATGGAGGGAGCGAGAGAGTGAGAGAGAGAGGGGAGGACAGCAGTTTAGAAAGCATTGCTCTGGCCAATCAGGAGGCCCCGCCATAATGGGCAGTAGTTGATGGCGAACACTTTGAAATATGAAAAAAACTTGTTTATAAGTGGCAATTCCAGGGTAAGACCATCGTAAACAGCTCTGAGTGTAATTTTATTACTGTACCGTTTACACAGGTATAGAAAAGAAAATGTATGATGGCAAAGATCTGTATGTCGCAGAAAATCAGTTTCAGTGGCTGTTCCAACTTAATCTTCTGTGGGAGGGAATGATCAACTCAGGCACAGCAGACATGCTGCGTTATATTTTGTACGGTTAAATAAAGAGATTATTGCACATACTGTACGTGCCTCTCCTCCGCATTTCTTGAATTGCCCATGAAAGATTAAGTAAGGAGAGGAGCATTAATGCCAGTCTGCCTCCGTCTGAGGCCTGGTTCACCTCAGCTGGAGTGTTAAACTCAGATAAACTGTTCTTTCACCTCCAGGGGCCGTGACTCCTAATCCCACACTGACTCCACTTAATCCCACACTGACCCCACGTAATCCCACATTGACTCCTCTTAATCTCACACTGACCCCACTTAATCCCAAACCGACCCCACTTAATCCCACACTGTCCCCACGTAATCCCACACTGACCCCACTTAATTCCACACTGACCCCATATAATCCCATACTGACCCCACATAATACCACACTGACCCCTCTTAATCTCACACTGATCCCACTTAATCCCACACTGATCCCACTTAATCCCACACTGACCCCACTTAATCCCACACAGACCCCACTTAATCCCACACTGTCCCCACATAATCTCACACTGACCCCACTTAATCCCAAACCGACCCCACTTAATCCCACACTGTCCCCACGTAATCCCACACTGACCCCACTTAATTCCACACTGACCCCATATAATCCCATACTGACCCCACATAATACCACACTGACCCCTCTTAATCTCACACTGATCCCACTTAATCCCACACTGATCCCACTTAATCCCACACAGACCCCACATAATCCCACACTGACCCCACATAATCCCAACCGACCCCACTTAATACCACACTGACCCCACTTAATCCCACACTGACCCCACTTAATTCCACACTGACCCCACTTAATCCCACACTGACCCCACTTAATCCCACACAGACCCCACTTAATCCCACACTGTCCCCACATAATCTCACACTGACCCCACTTAATCCCATACTGACCCCACTTAATCCCACACTGACCCCACATAATCCCAAACCGACCCCATTTAATACCACACTGACCCCACTTAATCCCACGCTGACCCCACTTAATCCCACACTGACCCCACTTAATCCCACACTGACCCCACTTAATTCCACACTGACCCCACATAATCCCACACTGACCCCACATAATCCCAAACCGACCCCATTTAATACCACACTGACCCCACATAATCCCACACTGACCCCACTTAATCCCACACTGACCCCACTTAATCCCACACTGACCCCACTTAATCTCACACTGACCCCACTTAATATCACACTGACCCCACTTAATCCCACACTGACCCCACTTAATACAGGCCATTAAATGTGAATGCCATGGTTTCCACACAGCCACACAGCGCACTTCTGAGAGGAAGGCTCAGGCAGCACTTCTGATCAGAGTCAGGTGACTCCTCACCGAGAGGAAGGCGTGCACGATGTCCGCTTTGATGGAGCTCAAGGGCTTGTCTTTTATCACCACAAAGATCTGCTCCTCTTTCTCCAGGCTGATAAAATTACCAAACCACGATCTTTTGGCAAGTCTGAGAATGAATGGAAAAATACAACGAAATATGAAAATCTGTTTGTCTGTTAAAGACAATAACAGAACCCTGTTGCAGGAGCTGTGAGGCCTGTAGTCTGTGGTACTGGGCACAGTTCCATGATGTTTAAACCATAAGAATGAATGATTTCCTTGTAAAACGCAGAAGAATATCTTTCTAAAGACGGCATACTACAACGGACAAATACAAACCATAAACACATACTGCACCTAACATGGATATGTGTGTAAATCAATATGCGTTCAGAATTCAGAGAAAAATGTAATTGTTGGGTTAATACGAGCCAAATTTAAAAATCTGTATGGAAATGTTGTATTTACCCATGAAATGGGTGACTCATACAGGGCCTGTGCCAGGTGCCAATTTTTGCCAGTTACTCTCACTTGTTTTGCTCCATGCAGCAGAAAAGAGGGCAAAATCAGCCCACAATAACTGTCTGAGCAGAAGCTGTAAATGATTAAAGGTTGTTTGGGATGCAGGTGCTCCAGCCACTGGGAGGCGCTGCTTAGAGAGATGAAGAGATACTCACTCAGGGGAAGACTCTGGCGTGAGACTGGACATCTCCTCTTGTGTAGGAACTGCAAAGGTCACAGGAAGGTCAATGGGTCAACTGTGCTCAGTTTAACACCTTTATTTCAACCACTCCGTCACACACGGTGAATGCCTCTGAACCCTGAATATTTACAGGATTGCTCTATTGCAGTAAACTAGGATCTGGAGAAATCACAGAGAAGCAACTATGCAGTGTAATAGCGAAGGATTCCCAGAATACCTTGCAGTTTCCTGCGGTGGAAGCGTGGCGACCCCAGGAAGCTGTTTCTGATGGAGTGCAGACGAGTCCTCCAGGGCACACCCCCGATGGAAGGGCTGGGCGGGGGCGTCGGGCCGGGGCTGCCGGAGGGGCTCTCTCTGGGCGTGTGCGCCGGCGTGCCTTTGGGGGTGGGGAGGGGGCTGCCGCGCGGGGAGGGGTGGGGGGTCACCTGGATGATGGGGATAGATTTGGGGTTTCGGTCACTGCTGGGCAGCGGGTGGGGGGGCCGCAGCCCGGCGGGGGACAGGGGGAGGGAGGGGGAGAAGGCCGCAGGCAGCTGGGGGGGCGTCGGTGGGCGTGGCCGGCTCAGCTGCGGGCTGCCGTGAGCCCAGGGGAGGTGCTGATGACAGGGGGAGGACGGCACCAGTTTCAGAGGTGTGAAGGGGTCGCCCTCAGTGCCGGGCAGCGGGTTGGACCGGGTCGACTGGAGGGGTTTGTCAGAACCCTTGGGTTTGGCTGGGAGGGTCTGAGTTTTGGGATCAGGGAAGAGGAAGTCCATATTTGGATGGAGGGATGTGGGAGAGAGCGAGGCCGTCCGATTGGGCCAGGACCCCGGAGAGAGGGTGGGGCTCAAGGGCTCGGGGGACTGACGGGGGGCACAAAAGCGTCTGACAGGCTGACAGGAGGCACATGTGACCCAAAGGTTCAAAAATACCGAGGAGCAGGAGCACATGCGAACACACAGAGGGTGAGGAAGAGACCACATGACCCAGCAAAGGTTTCCGTGGCGACACACAGCAGCGCACAGAATACGCAGAGTAAAGGAGGGGCGGGAGACGGGGCGCGAGCAGGAGCGGTGAGTGCGGAGTGCGGAGGGAGGAGATCGGAGACACTTGCAGTTACTCAGCGGCAGTCCGTTCGGCCGCGGGCATCACGGCAAAGAAAAAAAACAACAGTCCTTAAGCAGAAAATGATAAAAGAGAGAAAAACAGCTTTATTTTATCTCGAGTGAAACAGAAAAGAGAGAGCGCAGAGGCCCCAGAGGTCTGGCGTAACGCAGAACGAAACCTTTCGCCCATTTACGGAGCACCAGATCTGCAGCGTCCTTTGGATAAAATGAAGGGAGTTTCTCCGCTCTGATCTCAGCGGCTAATTCAGTAATCGATGGCTTTATCAGGATATATTTACAGCGCCCTCCATAATTACTGGCTCCCTGGTTAAGATGTGTTAAAACCTTAAAAAAAATTCAATTTTTATTACAGAAGCATACTCTCACACTGAAAATTGTAGAAAAATGTAACCTTCAACTCAAGTGAATTTTAAGGGGAAAAAAAAAATCCCTGACTAAGAAATAATAATTTTTTTTATAAAATCACCTGTTCCACAATTATTGGGACCCCTAACAATTCCTAGAAAATAAAGGTAATTGAAGTATTTCTTTCATTTCTGCAGTAGTTTACAAAGTTGATCAGAGTATGTAGGAAAATTTAATGAGTAAATCATCACTTCATGTTTCCCTGGAGTATAAATATGACATGACACAGAGGCCATTTCTCTCATCCACTCTTTCACATGGGAAAGACAAAGGAACACACCATTCAAGTAAGGCAGATGAGTGTCGACCTTCATTAGTCAGGCAACGGCTACAAGAAAATAGCCACTCGCCTGCACCTGCCCATATCTGCTGTCAGAGGAATCATTAAGAAGTTTATAACAACAGGAATAGTGGTAAACAAGCCTGGACAAGGACGCAAGGTTATTTTGCCACCATGCACAGTGAGGAGGATGGTAAGAGAAATAAAAAGTTCTCCAAAGCTCACTGTTAAAGAATTGCAACAAACGGTTGTATCTTGGGGTCACAAAGTCTCCAAAACAACCATCAGGCGCTATCTACATGCCAACAAGCTGTTTGGGAGGCATGCACGGAAAAAACCTTTTCTCACTCACAATCAAAAATGCAAACGTCTGGAGTTCGCTAAGCGGTACTGGGACTTCAACTGCGACCGTGTGCTTTGGTCAGATGAGACCAAGATAGAGCTTTTTGGCAACAAACACTCTAAGTGGGTCTGGCGGAACACAAAAGATGAGTATGCAGAAAAGCACCTCATGCCCACTGTGAAGTATGGGGGAGGATCGGTGATGCTGTGGGCCTGTTTCTCTTCCAGAGGCCCTGGGAACCTTGTTAGGGTGCATGGCATCATGAACAATTTGAAATACCAGGACATTTTAAATCAAAATCTGGTGGCCTCTGCCCGAAAGCTGAAGATGGGTCATCACTGGGTCTTTCAGCAAGATAATGACCCTAAACATGTGGCCAAATCTGCACAGAAATGGTTCACCAGACACAGAATCAAGCTCCTCCCAAGGCCATCTCAGTCCCCAGACCACAACCCCATTGAAGACCTGTGGACTGAGCTGAAGAGGAGAGTGCAGAGGAGAGGACCCAGGTCGCTGGATGATTTAGAGAGATTGTGCAAAGAGGAATGGTTGAAGATCCCTCTTTCTGTATTCTTCCATCTTGTGAAACATTATAGGAGAAGATTAGGTGCTGTTTTGTTGGCAGAAGGGTGTTGTACAAAGTATTAACATCAGGGGTACTAATAATTGTGGCACACACGATTTGATGTAAAATTATTATTTCTTAATGTGGGATTTTTTTACCACTGAATAAATGCACTTGAATTAAAGGTTGGATTTTCCTCTTTTTTTCATTGCGGTCCAATATTATTTAGAAAAAAACGGAATTTATTGGAAGCTAAAGACCACATCTTAACCAAGGGTGCCAATAATTATGAAGGGGGACTGTATATTTCCTAATCGGGCTCCTAAAGGCCACAGGATTCACTGAAATCTGATGCTGTTTCCCAAGCAAAGTAACAATTTAGCTAAAAAAGCCAATGTTGTCGCACAAACCTCACTGCTATCAGTTCATAAAAAAATTAAGTGAAAACAGAAATTAACAAGAAAATGAATTTAATAATAATAACAATAATAATACTACTACTAATAATAATAATAAATATAACAAGGGCCGTGTAATGGAATGTACCGAGTAGGAACACGTATAATTTATGAACCCTGTGGGTAATACCCATCGGCAGTGTGGTCTGTGCCTGCAGCTCTGTGCACAATGTTGGCACAAAACAACAGGTTTAGAATCCCCCGGCCCGCTAACATGTTCGTGTTTAACCCTCGTCCAAGATACTCTCCGGTCACACAATAACATTAACAGACATGATCTAATGCTTCTAGGTAATTGTTTATTCATCCTTTGAGCTCATTTTCATGAAAAAACGATGTGGTTACCTCACCCCCCGGGAGTAGATTAGGCCGTCAAAGTCGATGGGTGGGGGTGTGGTTGCCACAAGTGTCAATTTTTGCCTGTTTTTGATACAAAATATGCTTACAAATTAGTTGCAAATAGTCTGCTATTATTATGTTTCATGCTCGATGAACTTTGTAGACCACAATGATTGTCATCCTCATTGATTTCTTGATGTAGCTTGTCCCTGTATTAGTGAATCTTGGAATTACAATGACCAGCAGTGACAAGTAACCATGAAGGGATTTTCACCCAATAATATTAGAAGTGCATGACCAACATACTTTTACTTGTGTGTTTGACTGGTTATTGTACGGTGTACTATTTTTATACTGTGCTATAGGCCTACTATAATGAGATTATAACATTCATAATATTAATAAATATAAATTAATAATAAAATATTAAATGTAGTATCAGTAGTTCTACAGGTTACAGAAAGTAACTTATTTTCCGTTATACTAATGAAACTAATGAAAATAATATGACTTTAGTCATTTTGATATTTTTTCTTAATATGGGGTTAGTTACGACATCACTATGACGTCATAACGTTGAAATGCGTTTTATTTGTACTTGATTTGAAGAGAGGACATCTGTAGCTGTGCACTGATACCAAACAAGATGATGTTTATCACTTAAATTAGAAATAATCAGGGGGAGTGGTAACCACATTCTCCCCCCCCCCCCCCCCCAGACGGGGTTGTAGCAGAAAAACCCTGGGTGTTAATTTACAAAGAATTTTATTGCATTATAATAATGGACTGACTTAATTGTTTTTCATACCATCCAAATTTGAACATTTATTTTCAAGAAAAAGCTCCTTTCATTTCACTGAAAAACGGTTGGATTATTTGATCCAGAAATCAGTAAAATGCCAACAAACCCAACAGTAATGAGGATGTAAACTCTGAGGCTGAGGGTTGGCTGAAACCGCAGCAGGCGGAGACCTGAGATGGAAGTGGTGCAGGGCACATATGTACAGGCGTCTGCTGCCTGAGTCCTATCCACACACAGTTAGAGCTGGTGACGTGTCCTAGGCTCCCTACGGTACATAAACTGCTGCCTTTCCTGAGAGCTGCTGGGTATGTGTGTGGAAGTGCATTAGTAACCTGTTATTTAGCCATGAAAGTGCAGCAGAAATAACCAGACTTTCATGAGAAACTTTATCGCTGAACAGCACTACAAGGATAAATGAACAGCAAAGGCTCCTCAAAAAGGTTTGAATTTCTCCCTGCCAGCCATTTATTTTAAATTACTACAATTCAACTCCTGTCAGTTGACATTATTTTGAGTGTTGCTAACATTCTCGACAAAGACGGCTCCCAGGCTCCTGAGTGTGAAACAGGGGGAAATAAAATTCTGAGAGCAGAATTCAGCCTGTTACATGTTCTTCTCATGTTTGACTTCCTCCTGATGAAATAAACGTGTTTCATTAGCTACTGCAGCAGAATTCATCTCATTTCTGAGGCAAGCATCAATCTTCTAAATATTGGCCATTCCTAAGTCATTCTGAAAAGATGATTATTTTTACACAAAAAATTTAGTCTCAGCAAGCCCTTAGTAAGTTGGAAATAAAGGATTTTAGGACAATGCTTCTAGGCACTCAGGAAGTTAGGTTTTGAAGTTCTACTGAGCTGTTTTATTGAAATGGACAGTTAGGGGGCCAAGGTGGTGATTTCGCGACAGGTGACTCAGCAGCAGTGCTTACATTGAGCAGCAGCAGAATGCAGTGCATGTGCCCTGTAGGGGGCGAAAGTGAGAAGGAGAGAGGAGCTCTTACCCGGGGGCTGGTCAGGGGGCTCGTGGAGAGGCCAGAGGAGGCGCCACTGATGGATCGTGACCTACAGGAAACAAATCACCTCATCATCAACATCAGTTCACAGGCAGTGATAAAGTGCATATGGCCCATTAAAAACACAGAAGACAACCCGTCCCGTTAAAAACACAGAACACATCTGTCCCATTAAAAACACATAATTAATTCAGGCCTACCAAAGAAAATGTAGTCTCAGCCCACAAAAACTTTGAAATGCACACATTGATCGCGGAAATAGCAACAGAAAAATTAAACCCTGCTACCGAAACTGTAAAAACAGCGACATAAACTGTTGACTCGGCAGTATAAGACTATGAAACTGCAACATTTTCTATCGCATCCGTCTTTGCCATTTACTGCGCTTGCGCATACAGGTCCAGGCTACTTTCAGAGATGGCGGAATCAGGCGTCTCCTTCGGTTGGTAAGTCAGAATTACAAATATAACGTTATTGTCAAAGTAAATGTATAACAATGAATTGCAAGACGTAGCTGTTACATCCAAATTTCGTAAATTCTCTTATTTTGACATGTCACCAGAAAGTCGCCAGATTTACCGAGAAAGTCGTCAAGTTGGCAACACTAAGACTATAGCGAAATCA
>CM056589.1:59726482-59771482 GCA_029721435.1 Gymnothorax reevesii | reverse complement strand
TGACAGCAATTAGTCCTGGCAAGTTCTCAATCATTTTCCTTTATTGACGCGTTTTCCAATTATTGTAATTGGAAACTGAAATCACGATTTCTCTCCATATGCGATCTAACAGCGCTGAAATCATGGGCTAAATTATAAAAATAATTAACTTATTAATTGGCCAATTGATCAAACTGGTCGCATTCCAATGAAATATCGCCTTTCACTCTCGGTATTGCTTGGGTTGATAAAAAAGTGGCACTCGGCAGTTTAAAAGGCTATAAAAAGCAAGCGGCTCACGCTATTTGCGCAGCTTGGCAATTTTGAATAACATTGATTTAAGTATAGCAAATACGCGTCCAGATGAATGATTGTCCTCCTACCTAATCGGGGAGAAAAATCAGCACCTGTTAAGTGTGGAGCGCTCGCGGAGTGAACCTTTTGTTGATTATGAAAATGACTGAGAGCAGGTCAGGACAAATAATTGTTTTAAACAGATGTTTTGTGCACCCAATTATCAGTTCTGGTTCCGCCACTGTACTGAATTTAGCCCATGATTTCATCGCTGTTAGTTTGGATATGGAGAGAAACCGTGTCTTCAGTTGCCAATTACGATAATTGGAAAACGCGTCAATAAAGGAAAATGATTGAGAACTCGCCAGGACTAATTGCGGTAATAAAGGGACGTGTTTTGGCATCTGCTGGCTACGCCACTGGTTCCAAGGTGCACTGAGAGGGATTTTCCCCTGAGAAAGACCATTTTCACAGAAACAAAGAGGGAATAAAGAGAGCTCAGAAATGTAAGCACCTCCAATAAAACAGAGTGATCATCATATCCGCATTATGGATGAAATCCACAAAGTCAATCGAAAGCAGATGGTTCATTATTGGCCTTCAGTCTTCCCAGCTTATCAGGCTCTCAGACTGATGCAGCTGTCTTTATTTTGGGTCAGAACCTGCGAACATCACCCACGTACGGATCCTGTTTCAGACTTTAGGATGAATTAATCACAAAATAGCAAAATAAAATAAAACCTTCCGGGAAGAATGAACTGCTTACATCTCAACATGGAATGTAGGATGACACCATGTATTACAATATTTAGATAGAAAAAAACTATTGGCCCTCCAGAAACAACCACTAACAAGCATGAAAGTCACAAGTGAATTCAGGGCGACACTATAATGTAAAATACTCGCATTGAGTGCTTGTTTTGCGCAAGGTTCCTCCAGTCAGCACTTTAAAATACACACTGAAGGGCTGTGAGAAATACAACACAAAACAGATACTCATATAAAACCATACAGACATGCAAGCAGTGATGAGAAACAAATGATAGAGGAGCTCTGCATGTGTGGGAGGGGTTAGACATGCATGGGAGGGGTTATGCCAAGCAATGTGGGAGGTATTATATAGGCATGAGAGGAGTTAAACAAAACCAATGTGGGAAGAGGTATAAATGCGTCTGCACATAAACCGCGTAATAAAAACACGTTTGAGCTGTTTGAGAAGTCACATATGAGTAGGGGGTATAGAAATGTCGGAGGGGTAATGGGGTACTGAGGTGATGACATCACACAGGTCTCAAAGTTAACATTCCCAATAATTTCATCCAGACATGTTTAAAAATTCACTTTTTTAAAAACTACTTCCCATTATTATTAAGCCTCTTTCGATTTCGAGATTTTATTTTCAAATAACTGCACACGTGCTTTTTCTTGACAGAAGTCAACCATAATTTACATTGTTTTACTTTTTCGCTAAAATGCTAACTTCCTTTTTCTCAAAAAACTGCCCATCCTCTAATCCACCGAGTTCCAAAAGCAAAAGAGGAATGAGTGCAGGTTTACATTAGAGCTGTCAGTACCTTGCCATCGGTCACAGCCCAGTTATCAGGTGAAGCTTATAAAGCAATACACCAGGTGAGGTAGCTAGCTAATTAGTTAGCAAATGTATGTTCTACTTAGTTTAGTGAACCCAGCCAGCTATCAATTTACGTAGCTAGCGCCGATTCCAGTTAATAGCCGAGTATCTTTGGCTAACGTTAGTCTGCATAAAAACATAATAGCCAGCAAGCTAGCAAGGCAATTGAAAAAATCTCAAAATGAGCAAGAAATCTAGTGAACCATGAAGGTAAATACCCACAACTTGCTAACCAAACACTATTTATGTAGTAATATAATCACTATAAATGATTCTCCACTCATTCCTAGGCACCAAATGTGGCAAGCTAATAGTAGCCAGCAAACTAACTAGCCAACCAATCAACCCTGCCATGTGCCATTGACATAGCTATCTAACTACCTCACTAAAATAACCACATTCCCAGTTCTCGCTTACCTAACCCTAGCTAAGTAAAAATAAAAAAATCTTAATTCACTGTTCTCTTCTTATTTCTATGGACCATATGTAAGCTAGCGAACAGCGGCCAGATGTGAAGTAAGTTCTCTCGGTTCACTGGTTTTCTAATGGCAAGTAAACGATGCATCAATTTTGTTGTCTTCAATTTTTGTCTCTAATCCATCAAGTCATGGTCATAAAGGTTTGCTGACTCTGAGGTAGCTGATTGGCTGGGAACATATGGACTACTCACACCTTTGTGATGTGGATATGTGGTTTGCAAAAATTGAAAACAAACTGGACTACAAATGCAATAAAATCAGATTTCCAACAAAAACCACAAATTTGGTGTTCTCACTCGAATCCATATACCCCATAGGCTAATCTTGGGGCGAACAGGCAGATAAAATCAATTCTACTTCGAGCAATGCCACAAAGTGTTCAAACCCAAAAATAAACTTCCACAGGGATTTTACTTCCGACACCAGAGACAAAGAGATGTTGTCATTGCAGTACTCTGTGCGGGAGGCAGCAGTTATACAGAGCGAACACTGGAGGGTAAAGCAGTGCTACAGCGCAGAAGTGCTAGTGTGGAAAGACAGTCCCGTACCTCTGTCCATGCTGAGCCATATCTATGGCCCGGCGCACTGGGACCGGGGAACCGCCGTCTGTTACGCTCAAAACCTCCATAGACTTCCTCTCTGGCCTCCTCTTACCATGCCTGTTCAGCATGGGTGAGTCCACCCGCTTCCGAGGGGGGTCTGCAGAGGAGGAACGTACCAAACAGGGCCACACCTCGGTCAGGTAAAGCTACATTATTGTATCACATGCATCATGGTCTATCCTATTAAACAGTGGATCATACACACAGCTCAGAGCAGTCGACTAAGTCAAATAAAGCCCAGCATGGCCTGTGACTGAGCGAGACAGAGGACTTCAAACTCTCCAAGGCCAGACAAAACAATGCCAGTGTTTTTCTGAACTCATCTTTTAACAATCATAATGGATAAAAAAAAAAAAAACTAAATCTTAATCAATCACTCCCATCAAATTCAAAATGAGCTGATGTGCTTCTTGAAATGGTAAAATGTCTCCCTTTCAACATCTGATATGTCGTCTATGTTCTGTTGAGAATAAAATGTGGGTTTATGAGATTTGCAAATCATTGCATTGTGTTTTTATTTACAATTTACACAGCATCCCAACTTCTTTGGAATTGGGGTTGACACACACACACACACACACACATTGTCTGTATGTATATATCAAGGGTTTGGAGCACAGTGGTAATATGTCCAAATTTTGTGGTTTTGAGAATGTTACCTCCTGTCACAGCTTTATATCAACTAACCCTTGGAGCACAATAACTATATATTCATCTGCATTCATTTTAAATCAGAATTCACATTTTCATTTCATGGTATGTCCAACAAAATCTGCTTAAATGAATTAAACATTGACATTTTGATGAATAAACATGAATTTTGATTCAGAATAGTTTGTCTTTCATTGCAAACGAACCCTCAACCCATCGCCACTGTGTTGTGTCACATCATGTGCTAGAATTGTTGGAGCGCTGAGGTGACATGTCCATTTTTGGCAATTTTGACCATGATGTTGCGGTTACACTCCTATGAAAACTTATAATAAAACAATATCCTTCTGAACCCTGCAGCAAAAGAGTGAGTGGTAGAAAATAAATGATATAAAATACCTGATTTAATAGAACACTTGGAAACCTAAAAATCAATTTTTCCAAAACCTCTAAAATGGACATACAACCATTGCAATCCAAACCCTCGATATGTCAGAAATGCAATAGTTTTCTTAATGAATGCCATTCTATTTGCTCCTTGAGGGAGCAGAATATCTGTAAAACTGCAGCAGGTGCCAATTTTTTTGCCAGATACTGCACTAGTTTCGCTGCCCAAGTTGAATATTCATGCACAAAGCCAAGATGATTTATGATTGTTTGGGACGCCAGTGTCATAAACCACTAGGAGGCAGAGTATAAAGCAGCTGTGTCAGTAAAACAGAACTTCCGCACACATACAGGCCCATATCCTGTCACCTCTCTGTGCACCTGATGACATCACAGGGGACCTTTAATATGTGTTACGCCAGCAAACAGCATTCACCATCACCATGTACAACAGCTGATCGTATGACCATGCTGACAAAATGACTATTCTGGAAAATGTATCACTGGCTTCAATCTTCACAATAAGTTAATTTTATTCATATCTCCAAAAGCAGTGTTTGTGATGATAATGAGACCAAGTGAGTGAAACAAAAAGGAAACTAATAACTAAAATCCACCACCCAGTATAATTTTGAACACTGGTAACCTCACTCATCGTCATCGCTGGTACTAGATAAAGAACCGAGGGGCCCTACATACTGAATATTGTAATGATAAACCTCACCTGTGTCATTACGAGTGTTACCTGTGTCATTTTGTTACCTCACCTGTGTCATTATGAGTGTCACCTGTGTCATTTTGTGACCTCACCTGTGTCATTACGAGTGTCACCTGTGTCATTTTGTGACCTCACTTGTGTCATTACGAGTGTCACCTGTGTCATTTTGTGACCTCACTTGTGTCATTACGAGTGTCACCTGCGTCATTTTGTGACCTCACCTGTGTCATTACGAGTGTCACCTGTGTCATTTTGTGACCTCACCTGTGTCATTATGAGTGTCACCTGTGTCATTTTGTGACCTCACCTGTGTCATTACGAGTGTCACCTGTGTCATTTTGTGACCTCACCTGTGTCATTACGAGTGTCACCTGTGTCATTTTGTGACCTCACCTGTGTCATTATGAGTGTCACCTGTGTCATTTTGTGACCTCACCTGTGTCATTATGAGTGTCACCTGTGTCATTTTGTGACCTCACTTGTGTCATTACGAGTGTCACCTGTGTCATTTTGTGACCTCACCTGTGTCATTACGAGTGTCACCTGTGTCATTTTGTGACCTCACCTGTGTCATTACGAGTGTCACCTGTGTCATTTTGTGACCTCACCTGTGTCATTATGAGTGTCACCTGTGTCATTATGAGTGTCACCTGTGTCATTTTGTGACCTCACCTGTGTCATTACGAGTGTCACCTGTGTCATTTTGTGACCTCACCTGTGTCATTATGAGTGTCACCTGTGTCATTATGAGTGTCACCTGTGTCATTTTGTGACCTCACCTGTGTCATTACGAGTGTCACCTGTGTCATTTTGTGACCTCACCTGTGTCATTACGAGTGTCACCTGTGTCAATTTGTGACCTCACTTGTGTCATTACGAGTGTCACCTGTGTCATTTTGTGACCTCACCTGTGTCATTACGAGTGTCACCTGTGTCATTTTGTGACCTCACCTGTGTCATTATGAGTGTCACCTGTATCATTTTGTGACCTCACCTGTGTCATTATGAGTGTCACCTGTGTCATTTTGTGACCTCACCTGTGTCATTATGAGTGTCACCTGTGTCATTTTGTGACCTCACCTGTGTCATTACGAGTGTCACCTGTGTCATTTTGTGACCTCACCTGTGTCATTACGAGTGTCACCTGTGTCATTTTGTGACCTCACCTGTGTCATTACGAGGCGGGAGATTCTGGTCCTCCTGACTCGGGTACCGCTCCTTTCGGTCAAGCAGAAGGAAATAAATCATCTTTTCCTGGTTGTCACTGCAGGAAGGATCAAAGGAAAATGAGTCCCTAACCCGAAGCGCTTCTTCCAGTACTGTCGCAGAAAAAGGAAAGTTAAAGAGCAGGTTAAGTGCATAAAGAATAAAAACGGATTGCTGCTATATGATAACAAGCATATTGCGGATGCCTTAAAAAGTTACTTTGTTGAGAATTTTACCTCAGAGGGGGTCTTTATTTGGCCAGAGGGCATGTTAAATGCTGAAGCTTATTTAGAGAAATTGAGGTTCGGGATAACGAAGTATTAGACAAGTTGCATAAACTAAAGGCAGATAAGGTGGCAGGTCCTGATGGCTTATATCCTAGAGTGCTCAGGGAAGTTGATGAAATCATCTTTAAGCCGCTATCCGCCATCTTCAGACGATGTTTAGAAACTGGAGAAATACCAAATGATCGGAAACAGGGCAATGTAATACCAATATATAAGAAAGGAGACTGTACCGGCCCAGGAAATTACAGGCCAGTCAGTTTAACTTGCATTGCGTGCAAAATATTGGAATCTATCATAAAAGATGAGCTGGACTTATTTCTTGAACGTAACAGTATCTTGAGGGATAGCCAACATGGTTTTCGGAAGGAAAGGTCATGCCTGACAAACCTGGAATTTTTTTAATTGACCAACAAGCCTTATGACCAGAGCACGGCTTATGACATCATATACTTGGATTTTCAGAGAGCATTTGATACAGTACCACACAAGAGACTAATTTTTAAAATGAGCTCCATTGGAGTTACAGGAGGTATTCTGGAGTGGATTCAAAACTGGCTACAGGACAGAACACAAAGAGTAGTGGTCAGTGGTATCTCATATGAGCTGGGTATGGTGGGGAGTGGCGTCCCCCAGGGATCGGTGTTGGGACTCCTGCTGCTCCTCATCTACGTTAATGACCTTGATAGGAATATTGAGAGCAGATTAGTAAAATTTGCAGACTATACTAAATTGGGGGGTTTGGCAAGTAGTTTAGGGTCCACTAAAGTGATTCAGGATGATTTGGATAGAATCCAGAATTGGGCAGAAAGGTGGCAAATGAAATTTAATCTCGCAAAATGTAAAGTTGTACATGTAGGTAATAAAAACAAATCCTGACAGGATTACTTCATTGGAGATTTAAAACTGGAATGTGCTGCTCACAAGAAAGATCTGGGAGTGAAAGTTGACCAAACCCTCACAGGCTCTAGCCATTGTGCCGTAGCAGTTAAAAAAGCCAATTGGATGCTGGAATACATTGCCAAAAGTATTGAGTACATATCTAAGGAGGAGATGCTTCTTTTGTACAACTCATTCATCAGACCACATCTGGAGTATTGTGTACAGTCCTGGGGAACATACTTTAAGAAAGATATAGAGGCTCTAGAGCAGGGGTCACCAACTTCGTTCCTGGAGGGCCACTATCCTGTAGGCTTCTGCACTACCTGCTGTTCAGCACACCTGATTCAACTAATTAGCTGCTTAACAAGATCATGAGTTGGGCAATTGAGTGGATAATTAATTGAATCAGATGTGCTGAACAGCAGGTGGAGCAGAAGCCTACAGGATAGTGGCCCTCCAGGAATGAAGTTGGTGACCCCTGCTCTAGAGAATGTTCAGAGAAGAGCCACCAAGCTAATTCCAGGTATAAAAGATGAAAGCTATGAGAAGAGGCTGAAGATCCTTAATCTCTTTAGTCTTAGGAAAAGGAGACTCAGGGGTGATTTGATTGAGGTCTTTAAATATGTTTAAGGTATTAACAAAGTGAATTATGTAGGACTCCTTCGACCAAGTGTTGTGAGTAGAACTCGGGGTCAAAAATGGAAGTTGACCAAAGGTAAATTTAGCACTGATATTCGGAAATATTTCTTCACCCAAAGAGCAATTTCAATGGGGAATAGCTTGCCTGACCATATTGTTGAGGCAGAGACCTTGGGGGTTTTCAAGAGCAGGCTTGACTTAAAGCTAGATACCATTGTGTCATTGAGTATCTGAAGGGATATATTCACAATAGTATAAAAAGCTGGCGAGTTTAGTTGGGCTGAACAGCCTGTTCTTGCCATTCATGTTATGTCATGTCATGTCATGTCATGTCATGTTATGTTATGTTATGTTACGTGTCCAACAGCTTTCTACAGGGGTCCGCTGCACTGGCATTAGGGCAGGGGGTGAACCACTGCCTGTGTGTTTCCTCAGAACTAATGCGCTTTACATTTGACAATTAACTACAGTGTAAAAATTAAGCAATACACACTAAACAGTAACCACTTACAGTAGTAAAATAGGATACCGCAGCAGTCATAATTTAGCATGTATGAGGTGCTTGTGTCTGCTCTTGGTTGGCGTATGTATATAGCTTTAAAAACCAGGCCAGTTTTTTGCATATTCTTGCACAGCTGAGATGGAGAACACACCATCGTACTGACTGAATTATTAAGTATAGGTGTGAGATCAACAGATTTACCTTATTTTCCACTTATAAAACAATCTGGATTCTTGCATTGCAAAGTCAGAAGTAGTCTGGTCACGAACACAATGCGTATCCAAGTTTACCGATGTAAGGGGAGTGAAAGTCAGAAAGATGGAGGACAGGAACTTCAGTGATAACAGCACTGAGTGGACAGGAAGTCAGCAGTAATCGTGTTCAGTGTTGGAGGAGAAGTGTAGAGGAACAAGCGAAACTCAGGAGCTTTCAGAGATGAATCACAGGACATCCATCACGGACAGTAACAAGCACTCCAGATAATGCACCCCAATAATCATTGTGCTGCATTTGAGATGATAAATGCGGCCTCCTGGGAAGGCCCTGATCCCCGCTTCAGCATCTCTTCTCAGTGTGTGTCTAAGAAACGAGGGTCGAGACAAATGAACAGCTTCACAGAAAACCTAACAGCACCAGGGACAGTCACGCATCCAGGTGAGAAATTAGCCAGGCGTGTACTGAAGAGATAAATGAGCGAGGAGGCACTTTGGGTGGCTGTAAATTAGGCTAAGAGTTCTGTATGATATTTCCACTTGTATTAATGCACTCAAACAAAATTTGACCACCATGAAAATAGAAATAGGTTGTTAACAAACAGCCCTGAACCAACACTCACCTCTGCTGAGTCAAAATCTACCCACCTCCCACCCCTGTCCCTACTGACCCACCCACAAACTCGCCTTTTCCCATAACCAAACCTACCGCCCCGCACTATACCACCTATCTCCACAGACATACAAAATCCTCCCCATGAACCAAGCTCTACCCATCTAAAAAGTCATGAGTCACGCCTTTCCCTCGACTACTCTCAATCCCTTGTTACGTACTCATCCGACAGCAGGTCCTTCATCAGCTTGTTTTTGTCTCGGAAGCAGCCCAGTGAGTGCATGCTCTCCAGCACGTCCGGGTCGATGTCCTCTGCTGAGGGAAGGGTGCGTATCGCCACCCTCCGCGGGACGGGCTGCTCTGGCTCCGGCTCATTCTTGCCCCCTCTGGCGGGAGGACCAAACGGCAGTATAACTCACCAGAGAACAGTCTGACTCTCCACAAAAAAATTAACTAGACAGACAGCCTTCAAACACCTTTTGCATTGCATTGCATTTTAAAGACTTGCCTAAATAAGGGCCATTTAAATGGCAAGCAAGCTCACAGGGTACCTGTGGTGATCCAGTTACTTCAATAAAATAATAATAAAAATACTTTGCATCTTTGACTTCAATATATTTGTTTTTTATCCACAAAAAAAAAAAACACTAAAGAGGCCAGTGAAGTTCCCTGTTGTAAAAATAAAATAAAACGCTTCTCCATTTGATCTCATCACATTTGCACCACTGACCAGTCTTATGAAGCCCAACTCTTACCATACAGGGAATGGTGCAGGACTTTCCTGATGGACTAGAGCCATAACATGGCTGTTCACATAGAAATGGTCCAAAGATTAACTTTGGTACCTTTTACTGTTGATTTATTTGGTAGTAAATAGTAAAAAAAATAGTAAAAAGTAATAATTGTACATTTCAGAAAGCAGAGTCTGACTGTGTATTTCAGTGTGTCCGTTCTTCCTTCAGTTTATAACAGTGTTACGGCCCCAATTTGTTATGACAAAAAAGACAGCAAGGGATGACAGACAAAATTTTAAAACTTAAACAGATTTAATTAAACGAAAACTGACAATTAACCTACAATTTATACTACTGACCAAGATTGATATATACAAGAAAAAAAAAAAATTACAGTCCCTTGAGATGGGGTTGCTGGGTCCTGGGACAGGAAAATGCTCCAACACAGGCAAAAATCCACAAAAAAACTTCACAGGTCTTGAAAAGAGTGACAGGTCTGGTCACATGTCTCCTTCTCCTTGCAATTTCTCCTACTACTTTAGTCTCTCAATTTTTCTCCTTATATACTCTTTTGCAGCCCCCTCCCACCTTTTAGACTTTTTCATTCTCTGGGACTTTCCCCTCTCAGACATGCCCAGGACATGTCCAAACCTAGCTCCAGACTGGGCTTAACATAAAAAGGTCAATACTGCCATCTAGTGGCTTTTTTTTTTCCACATTACAACTGAGAGGAGCCCACAGCACATCATCTTCAGCTTGACACCATCAAGTCCACCTGCTCTTGACCGTTTGCCCAATCATGAACAGCTTCATTCATTTACCGAAATAGAAATTCCAATCTGTTTCCAATAATAACTAAATAGTGATAATGACAATGAGATAACGAGGCTTCAGTGTGAGATCGTGAGGACAGATTATCTGAAAAATACGTTAAAAATGAATATACATTTTCCCTGAATTCCATATGCCATGGTAACATTTTTTTAATCAAAGATTATGAAAGGATAATAAATATGACAGAAGGCATACTTTTAAAGCATAAAATATCTCAGGCTCTTAAGCCTAACAAACCAGCGTTCAGAGCAAAATATACCGCCATTTGGACAGTGAGCCTCGCAAACACAAATCTGTGCGACTTTCTGAGCATTTCATGAGCGCAGTAATCCTCTCTAAACATTATAAGTTATCCTACCAACTGCTGTTGATCGAATCAGTTAGTTTGGTTGGTACCTTTTGTAAATCAAGCAAAGTGAAAAAGAAAAGGTCGACATTCGGACTTAACAGGATGGTGCCAAACCTGACATAATTCCGACAGTTTCTTCACCCTGTATCTAACAGAGGGAGTGTACAGTGCAGCTGGGGAATAACGGTCTTTACCGTTGTGTCATCTCTCTGTCTGTCTGTGCCAGAATCCTCTCCTGCCCCCCGATCATGGCATGAGTGAGCATCACTTCCAGCGTAGGATCATGTGTGAGGTACCAGTCAGCACTAGTTTTTTGGGTGAAACTCTCTGCCCCTCAAAATCTACCTCGCAGAAGTTTGCATTTATGGCAACAGTAACACTCTTTGTTGTTTTTTGTTGAGTACGTCTCCCACAGAGTGGCGTTATGTGTCTGTCACTGTAATGTCAGCTCCGCCCCCTCTACACGCACTCATCTGTTCCTCATCTTCTGCAGACTCTGAGATGGTGCTGCTCTGATCAGATCACTGGTGTCGCTGGGTATTCAAACTCACACAACCTTCAGTTTTAATGGGAGCTCGAGCTGCACTTATATTTGTGGGTTTTCTAGCAGAGGAAGCAGCGTTTTTCTCCTATAATGTATGTAGGGGATTGTGATATGAAATCATATCCAGAAAGTAAAGTTGTGTCCCCTATATTGTGCCAAACCAGTCCAGCTTATTACATTTTTTTCTACCTACAGGAAACATTCCTTTACTTCCTAACTGTAGTCTATCATATGTTATGCATTCTGCCCTGTGTTTGAAAAGTTGAGGATCATCACAGGCACCATGAGCACATTTTTGTGCCCCAGATGTGTCTTTAACAACCCACTTCTGACAGTCACACCCCCAAAAACTGTTTCAAAGGGCAAAACCACTCCCCTACAGATAAAAACACTAGATGCATCCTCAGAGCTCCTGAACCTTAATCTGTAATCCCACCCGACCCTCTTCAATCCTCTGCACCCCTCAGCCCCCAGACAGACGCAGCTGAGACATACTCACATGTACCACACATGCTTCTGGATCTGATCTAACTGTGGAGGCAAACGGAGACAGAGGACCTGGTTAGACGACTGAATCGGGAGTCAGGGAGAGTCTGCGGATTGAGTTTGTGAAGCACCTGCCACATCAAACAAAATTAGCAACATTTAACAAATCTGTAAACAGAAATGAGAGAAACAAGGAAAAGACAGAATGACCCAGAAGACAGAGTGAAAGAGAAGACAAACAGGTTCCATTTTTTGCACTGAGAAGAAGGGTTATGGTGAGGGTGTTGGTGAATGAGAAAAATGCAACATGACTGCAGACACAAATCTCATACAGCGGCAAGACGGCTGGATCATTCTAGACTCAGGACTGTGTTTGGTAGGCAGCTCTACACACAGAGACGTGCAGTTAATGGCGTGTGACGGGCTGGAGACGGGGTGACATCTGACCTCATCATAGAGGCACTGAGGCCTCTGCTGGAGGTCTGACCTCAGCATAGAGGCACTGAGGCCTGTGATTGGCTGGAGGTCTGACCTCAGCATAGAGGCACGGAGGCCTGTGATTAGCTGGAGGTCTGACCTCAGGATAGAGACACAGAGGTCTGTGATTAGCTGGAGGTCTGACCTCAGCATGGAGGCACTGAGGCCTGTGATTGGCTGAAGGTCTGACCTCAGCATAGAGGCACTGAGGCCTGTGATTGGCTGGAGGTCTGACCTCAGCATAGAGGCACGGAGGCCTGTGATTAGCTGGAGGTCTGACCTCAGGATAGAGACACAGAGGTCTGTGATTAGCTGGAGGTCTGACCTCAGCATGGAGGCACTGAGGCCTGTGATTGGCTGAAGGTCTGACCTCAGCATAGAGGCACTGAGGCCTGTGATTGGCTGGAGGTCTGACCTCAGGCACTGAACACCGGCCCCACAGTGAAAACATAAAGAAACGGAGGAGTGCACCAACACCTGCTGTCAGACAGGTGCAATACATAAGGTGAAATACAACTCAAATAAAATTCAGTGGAAATCTACTTTATTTGTGTAGCATTTTTTTTATAGATGCAATCATAAAGACACTTTATTAGAAACATCTTGGTAAATCAAATTCACACCGAAAATACTTGGTATATTGCAAATTTAACTATTGTATATCCGCGCTGAACAAAGATGAAAGAATGACGTAGATTAGTAAAACTCTGTCAATGTTCGAACAACTTACATTTACATTTGCACACGCACTTTATTCTCAATACTCTTACCTGCTCCAGATCGGGGAACAAAATGAATTACTTGACAAAAACAACCAAAGACAATAAAAAAAAAAAGAGTTTCAAATAATCATTGAATTCATTGCGGGTAGAAGTTTTCCAACATCCACTAGTCCAGTGTGAAAAACTAATTGCTTTCCTTGTCACTCAAACTAATTTACCAGAACAATCCAGGGCCTTGATTTAAACATAACTTCAACACTTTCCACACAGCCATAATCAAAATAAATTTCAGAAGATGAGAAATATCTGTCTGGAAACGGTTACAAAGCCATTTCAAAGACATGAGGGTTATCAAGATTTTTTTTTTTTTTTGGCAAATGTGAGATGAGCCATTATGTTCCTCTTATATAGTTTATGGTTATATGGGTGGTTTTCCCCTTGCAACTCGCCCATGGCTGCAGTTCTTGCCCAGCCTCTTTCTTATTGTGGAATCATGAACATGGCCTTCTCTGTGGTAAGCAATGTCTGCAGTTCCTCAGTCATTCTTCAACGTTTTCTATCACCTCCAGTATGATTCATCTCTCCATCTTGGAGGAATTCTGGTTGACTCGACCACTCCTGGAAAGATTCTCCTCTCTTCTCAATTTTCTCCATTTGGAGAAGATGGATCTCACTGTGGTTTGCTGGAGTCCCAAAGCCATAGAAATATAGTTCTGTGGACTGATGAGCCAGACATGGAACTTTTTAGACATTGGATCCAAAATATCTGAAGTAAAGCCTTCAGCCTCAGCATTCCACAATAAGAACATTATTCCAAAAGTCAAGCACTATGGTGGAAGTATGATGGTCGGGGGCCACTTTGTAGCTTCAGGAAGAGGGTGACTTGCCATAACTGAGAAACCATGAATTCTGCTCTCTATCAGAAAAACCTAGGAAGAATATTTGGCCATCTAAACCTGAAGTGAACCTAAAGCTCCAGTAGGATGAGTTATGCTGTAGATTAGAACAATGATCAGAAACACACAACCAAGTCCCCCTCAGAATGCCTCAGAGGATCCTGACTTGACCTTAATTAAGCTGCTGTGGCAGTTTTTGGGCAGTTCTTTCTGAATAACTCTTGAATGTGGCTAAATTAAAGCAACTGTGCAAAGACGGTTGGGCCAAATTCCTACACGTTGAGGCGAAGAACTGATTTTGAGATTTCAGAATCTTTTTGGTCGCAGCTGTTCTTGCTAACAATGGTAAAGCCAGTAATTCATTTTCCGATGGCAGTTAATTTTCCACCTGAGGATGTAAGCGTTTGATTGCCTTTTACATCAATAAATGAAATGCTAATTTAAAAACTAACTGTATTTTGAGTTTCCCTGTGTTCTGCTTGTCATTACATTTTGCGCGAAGATCTGAAACTATTCAAATATCCATAAATAGACAGAGACAGGAGGGGGGCGATTACTATTTTATGGCACGGTATACTGGCTGGAAATTTTGTCTGAACCAAGGTACCTTATGCATTTATAAGCACATATGGATTTTCAAAAGGCCTTTTGTTTGATTTGCATATGACAATAAATAATCATGAAAGATGATAATATCTCAAACTGCTGAAGATAATGTTTTTTAATTGAAGTGACTGGAAGGTTAAAAATCTGTACCCCACATTAAGGCAGCGCAGATTCTTTGGGAAGCAGCCAATGTGAAGTGACAGGAAATTAAAAATTCTTTATTATGATAATCTTTAAAGCCTTTGTAAGCGCAATCATATTCAGCACAGGGGTGGTGGATGGGCCTACTGCCATGACGGATCAGAGAGTCTGCAGCATTTTGAAAACCACTTCTGACATCCGAAAATAAAGTGCCTGGCTGGTTTACAGATTAGAGCTGCAAAACCACACCTTGTCTAGACTAGAATTAATGATTAAGATCCATCATGACAAAGAGCACACTGCTCATATACGTGCACACAGCTCATATATGTGTACACAGCTCGTATATGTGTGCACAGCTCATACACGAGCACACAGCTAATACATATGCAATCAGCTCATATGTCTACACAGCTTATATATGTGCACACAGCTCATACACGCGCACACAGCTCATACATGTGCAATCAGCTCATACGTGTACACAGCTCATATACGCATACAGAGCTCATATACGTGTACAAAGCTCATATACGTGCACAGAGCTCATATACGTGTACACAGCTCATATACGCGCACAGAGCTCACATACGTGTACACAGCTCATATACGTGCACACAGCTCGTATACATGCACACAGCTCATATACGCACACAGAGCTCATATACATGTACTCAGCTCATATATGTGCACACAGGTCATATACGTGTACACAGCTCATACACGCAGACAGAGCTCATATATGTGCAGACAGCTCATATACAAGCACACAGCTCATATGCGTGCACAGAGCTCATATACATGTACTCAGCTCATATATGTGCACACAGCCCATATACACGCACAGAGCTCATAGGCGAGTACACATCTCATATATGTGCACACAGCTCATATACGTGCACACAGCTCGTATACATGCACACAGCTCATATACGCGCACAGAGCTCATATATGTGCACACAGCTCATATATGTGCACACAGGTCATATACGTGTACACAGCTCATATACGCACACAGAGCTCATATATGTGCACACCGCTCATATACGTATACACAGCTCATATACGTGTGCCCAGCTCATATATGTGCAAACAGCTCATATATACGTGCACACAGCTCATATACACGCACAGAGCTCAGATACATTTATACAGCTCATACGCATCCACACAGCTCATATATGCATACAGAGCTCATATACGTGTATACAGTTCATATACGTGCACACAGCTCATATTTGTGCAGACATCTCATATACATGCACACAGCTCATATACACACACAGAGCACATATACGTGTACACATCTCATATATGTGCACACAGCTCATATACGTGCACACAGCTCATACATGTACATAGCTCATATACATGTACTCAGCTCATATATGTGCACACAGCTCATATACGTGTACACAGCTCATATACGCGCACAGAGCTCATATATGTGTACACAGTTCATATACGTGCACAGAGCTCATATACATTTTTTAAAGCTCATATGTTTGCACACAGCTCATATAGATGTACACAGCTCATATACGCATGCAGAGCTCATATGTGTTTACAGCTCATATTCGTGCACACAGCTCATTTACGCGCACAGAGCTCATATACGTGTACACAGCTCATATATGTGCAGACAGCTTATATATGCTTACAGAGCTCATACACGTATAAACATCTCATATACGTGCACACAGCTCATATATGTGCACAGAGCTTATATACATGCACACAGCTCATATACGTGTACACATCTCTTATACGTGCACACAACTCATATACGTGCACACAGCTCATGAATGTGCACAGAGCTCATATACATGTGCTCAGCTCATATATGTGCACACAGCTCATATACGTGTACACAGCTCAGATACGCGCACAGAGCTCATATATGTGTACACGGCTCATATACTTGCACAGATCTCATATACATACACACAGCTGATATGCGTGCACAGAGCTCATATACGTGTGCACAGCTCATATATGTGCACACAGCTCATATATGCACACAGATCATATACGCGCACAGAGCTCATATACATGTATACAGCTCATATATTTGCACACAGCTCATATATGCGCACACAGCTCATGTACGTGCGCACAGCTCATATACATGTACACAGCTCACATACAAGCACACAGCTCATATACGCACACAGAGCTCATATACATGCACACAGCTCATATATTTGCACTCAGCTCATATATGTGCACACTGCTCATATACGTGTACACAGCTCATATATGTGTGCACAGCTCATATATATGTGTACACAGCTCATATAAGTGCACACAGCTCAAATGCGAGCACACGGCTCATATTTGGTTCAGAAACAAGGTGTCCAAATCATGGAACACATCATCATAGCTTCTATAATATAAAATTGAATCATTAAAAAAATTTATATTGATCCAATGTTTTTTTAGCCATAGCATGAAGACATAGACCTCATTGGAAAATGACTACGGCAAAAAATAAATAAATGAATAAAAAGTAATGTATTTGCCATTCACTGCGTAGCTGGTAAATTGTGGCTTATAGGAGGTTATAAAACAGGTAATGAAAAACTTTTGTGACAACATAGTTTTTTCACTATAATTCATTAATTCATTATTGTTCATTTACAGGAACAGACACAATGCACATAGACAAAGTGTAAACAGCTGTTCGGTGCTAATTCTCAACATCCGTCCCTAGAGGGGTTTCTTTGAAGGTTAAAATGGTGAAGGTCATCTGTAAGTAAAAATCTGCAGTGTTTAAGAAAGACTCTAAAAAATGTTCTGTGCCTTTTGGTATCAGTCAGAATGGAGGTATCAGGGAGCCCAGCCTGGGATGCTAATGTAGCATCTAAAAACCTGCCTGTGCAGTAATGAGCAGTTCGGCCCCACAGAGGAGTCAGAGGAGTCGCAGGGAATCGGTGTTTCTGAAGGAGACACATCACAGGGACAGAGGCAGCACTTCCTGTTGCGTCATGAAAGCAGGGATGTTGTCTTTGCCTGCAGGTTTAGAACCCAGGAACACGAGATGCACTGGGTCATAGAGACATCACACTGCGCCAGCTTCTTCTCAAGGTCAATATCAGGCTCGAGGAAATTTCCGTACAAGTGTCCTGAAAATGCCCGAGAGATATGGATGACATTTTGTGGGATCCTTCAGCTCAGAGAAGGCTGGCGAGCAGAGAGACTAGGGGCGGCTCGTCACACGTTTCCTACCTCTTCACTAAGGGCGAGTGCTGAGGTGGAACAGAGATACCAAACACGCGGCACAGAACCAGTGTGCTGCCAGGGACCCGAAATCATGAAGTATCCGCCTGATTCTTCAGGTACATATTATGATCTTCCAGAACTCATGAATAAGCAAACTTTCCTTGCTTTAGTCTGCACCACAGTACACTTCTATGATAAACTTCGTTTTCATAATTGATGTAGTGAAAATAATTACATTGACAGAAAAAATTTCATCATGAAAAAAAGTTAAAATGGCCAAAAGAGAAGGCGGGGCTGGACGCAGGAAGAGGAAGTAGCAAACTTCCCAGTATGCTTTGCGCACCTGAGCAGAAACGGCCGACTGACAAAAAACATGCAGTGAGGTGCCATGAATAACATCATGATCGATTCCTGAATTAACAAGGGGTAAACATGCTTCCTGCAACTAAACACACACAGTGTGACGTGACACACAATTGACCTCATGCCTGTACATGATGTGTCAGTGTCCTGAATACAGGATGATGTGCAGGACTGACCGTCAGTCGCTTGCTGGCATCCACCTCTATCATCCCTCGTAACAGGCTCTGACAGTCTGGGGGGATGAAATGTGGCATGTGGAAGACCCCCAACTTCACTTTTTCCAGAAGATTCCGCAAGTTGTCATCATCAAATGGCAGGGCACCCTGAGTGCAGAGGAACAGGGTGCAGCGCGTAAGTATTTAAACAGTCACTGTGTTTACAAATGGCTGCGGCTCTTCAGCAGATCCCCCTGTATGAAGCGAAAACCCTCAGACTAAATCTGACAGGTGGCAACTTCACATCATTCATGCAATTTCAATTTATTACACAACAGAACTAAAGCAACAGCAAATTCTGTCATGGACCAAACATTTTCTGCTGTACTGCACATCACATTTAACCCGTACACAACAGTTAAACCACAAGACATGCTTTTCACACAAATCCATCAAGCGTCCTTCAATATTTCACGATAGCTTCATTTCATGAAACCCTCCCCTGAAAACCTCTCTTTCCTGGAAGATTCTGGTAATTAGGCAGATTTCCTCTCTCACGCTCACATCAGAGGCTCCATCAGGTCTCCTGACACGCGGCAGATGTCGGCACTGATGAATGAGTACGCCGGTGCGAATACGTGATTAAAGCCTCTCACACTCAACACGGCCGAACCACAATTAAACTACAAAGGAGTGAAAAGCGTGTAATGAAATAAAAGAGAGAATTTCACATTTTACCCGGGCTGCTGGGGCGCTGAGGGTCTACAGCTGTACCAGGGCTTTTGTTTTCACTCAGGAAAGTCATTTTGGGAAAGAGATAATGACGTGTGGGCATGACGGTGGAGAGGCGGACCTGCTCACTAGTTACACCACGGCTCTGCAGCTCCTCCTTACGCCGCCGCCGCACGGCCTCGGCACGCAGAGGCTTCCTGTCCGCACTTCTGGTTATTTTGGTCACTGGGACGTCACTGCTGTTTACTGTATACATTCACTACACAGTGCCAGAGATGCACTGGATTTTCACATCTCAAAAACATGAGGCCTCTTCCCTGCTCATATCAATTCAGGCAGATTCAAATAAGTGTCTTCAGACTGGCAGAATGTCACATTTCAAAATAAACCTGTGTTCTCTATCGACTGGGAGATGAAACTACACAAATATATAGGGAATTATAAACTTGAGATGAGCTCAGTAAGTGTTGTGCAATAATAAAAAGTATTTTGAGTTTTAACACTAGGTTACAATAAGCCCACACTGAGGATGTAAGAAACCGCCCTTAAAACCCCTTTAAAATGGCGCCAGTGCCTGCAGAATGAGACTCAAATAGTACACAGAACATCAAAGAAAAAAGTTACAGGCAGGTGATGCTCCAGGCTGGTTTTCTCTCGTGAGGACACAGATATGAGCAGCTAAAGGCAGTGTGTGGGGTAAAACGGGCATTTCCCTGTGTGTGGGGTATAACGGTCATCTCCCTGTGTGTGGGGTATAACGGTCATTTCCCTGTGTGTGGGGTAAAACGGGCATCTCCCTGTGTGTGGGGTAAAACGGGCATTTCCCTGTGTGTGGGGTAAAAAGGGCATTTCCCTGTGTGTGGGGTATATCGGTCATCTCCCTGTGTGTGGGGTATATCGGTCATCTCCCTGTGTGTGGGGTATAACGGTCATTTCCCGGTGTGTGGGGTATAACGGTCATTTCCCTGTGTGTGGGGTATATCGGTCATCTCCCTGTGTGTGGGGTATAACGGTCATTTCCCTGTGTGTGGGGTATAACGGTCATTTCCCTGTGTGTGGGGTTTATCGGTCATCTCCCTGTGTGTGGGGTATAACGGTCATTTCCCTGTGTGTGGGGTATAACGGTCATTTTCTTGTGTGTGGGGTATAACGGTCATTTCCCTGTGTGTGGGGTATAAAGGTCATTTCCCTGTGTGTGGGGTATAACGGTAATTTCCCTGTGTGTGGGGTATATCGGTCATCTCCCTGTGTGTGGGGTATAACGGTCATTTCCCTGTGTGTGGGGTATAACGGTAATTTCCCTGTGTGTGGGGTATATCGGTCATCTCCCTGTGTGTGGGGTATATCGGTCATCTCCCTGTGTGTGGGGTATAACGGTCATTTCCCTGTGTGTGGGGTATAACGGTAATTTCCCTGTGTGTGGGGTATATCGGTCATCTCCTTGTGTGTGGGGTATATCGGTCATCTCCCTGTGTGTGGGGTATAACGGTCATCTCCCTGTGTGTGGGGTAAAACGGGCATTTCCCTGTTTGCGGGGTATAACGGTAATTTCCCTGTGTGTGGGGTATATCTGTCATCTCCCTGTGTGTGGGGTATATCGGTCATCTCCCTGTGTGTGGGGTATAACGGTCATTTCCCTGTGTGTGGGGTATAACGGTCATTTTCCTGTGTGTGGGGTATATCGGTCATCTCCCTGTGTGTGGGGTATAATGGTCATTTCCCTGTGTGTGGGGTATAACGGTCATTTTCCTGTGTGTGGGGTATATCGGTCATCTCCCTGTGTGTGGGGTATAATGGTCATTTCCCTGATATCGGATTCCAGCCTAAAGACAGGGCTGCTGCGGTGTAGAGGTGTCCAATCTGACTGTGTGAGGCCCACACGCATCGCCCCATCTTCTCCACATATAATACAGAACAGAAATGGCTCACATTGTAGAGGCCAAAAGGCAGGTACCAAATCTCATCTCTATCAACCCCAGCAGCCTGCTGGAAGTACAGCCATCCAGTCATGTGAAAACTGATTCAGATCAGATTGACACTTCTGGGCAATAACACACACCAAGCACTTTCAGAAAAAGCTGGAGTTAAAGTTCTGACATATATAAATGACTCTTGACATTCACAAGAAAAGCGCGGGCTGAGTCCCAGCCAACACAAGACTACAGTGAGCATTCAGTTAACATCTGTCACATTTGACACACTAACATTTGTTCTCCTTCATTTTAATACACTGAATTTGTGCTATATATTTAAATGGAAGCAATAAATGTGTTTCCAGAACTTGAGCTGTGATTGTGGTCGTACATTTGGTAAATGTAAATGCTTTTGAAGAACATTGTCCCGCCTCCTTATCTGAATCAGCTCTAAGATCTAAAATCGGCTTTAATAATGAGGCACAAAGTAACTGTATAATACACTGCCCGGCCAAAAAAAAAGTCGCACACTCAAATATTTAGTTGGAACCCCTGTAGCTTTGATTACAGTCCATATTCATCTTGTCACTGTTTTGACAACTATATGCAATGCCAGAACATTTATTTTCGATCAGAAATGGCATAATTTTTGGCCGAGCTCTTGTCTTCTCGACATAATGGTTGAACCACTGGTGGTCTTTCATGAGCACATCCCAATAACTTTTAATGTGTTTAAGGTCAGGACTTTGTGGAGGCTCATTTGTTTGCGAAAATGATTTATACTTTTATTTGTCATTCATGGTTTTCTTGGCAAAATACCGGCCAATAACATGCCCGTTCTGAAATACTGTAACATTTCCCACCATCAGGTGATGTGTCTTCCGAAATGATTTTTTAAGAAATGAGTAGCGACGTGCTTCATCAGTCAGGGTAAAGATGATTATTGCCAGCTGAAACATATAAATAACAGCAATAATGATCCAATTATAGAATTAGTTCATCAATTTCCAAACGGTGACTCTTTTTTTGGCCGGGCGGTGTATTAACAGTATGAATGACAATACTGAATCAAAGTATCAAACAAAAAATATATTTATCTGAATATGGTCTCAGTTTTTAGAACCTGTACCACTGTCTGTTGAACAAGACAATTCAGAAGTAAGAAACTCCACACTGAAAATAGCAGCCCTGAGGAGGTCGCGCGTCGGCGCTGCCCCCAGATACAGAGAGGAGTTTACAAGGCAAAGACAAACCCCAGTATTACAGCTCTCATGCATCCAGGCTGTCTGTCATCACCTGTTAGACTCCATGTCTAATAAAGTTTGGACGGGCAGAGCAGAAGAGGCATTTGCCCAGTGCTCTTGGAGAAATGATTGGAATTATTTGCTGTGGTAAAATGATGAATCAGATGAGAATGTTTTGGCCATGCACACCAATAGCAAGACTGGAAAAATAGGTGGATGCACATGCTGAAAAGCTCCTGACACCAACAGTGAAATATTTTAGGGGATCATTGCTGGTCCAGAAAATATTTTAAGAATCAATGGCGTAATGAATTCCACTAAGTCCCAGGATATTTCATCCAAACAGCTGGTTGACTCAGCCAGGAGGAGAGGAGTTGACCAAAGATGCGCCATTAGTAAGACCATAACCCCTACTGTACATAACTGATCAACAGGGACATGCACTGAGAAGGCAAAATGTATTCAGTGAAATGGTTCCTTCAATCTGAAGACTCGAACCCGGCTGAAACGCTGGGGTGACAGTGAAAAACGGCAGTTCTGCACGGAGACGTGTTCCCTGATGGTTTCAAAAAGCTTCAGCAACCTTGATAGTCAACAGGGGGGAGAGATTGAGAGCAGTTACCCAGCTAGGTGAGGTCCGTGCTGTCAATCATTTTGAAATATGTTTTGGGGATAAATATACAAGTATAAAAAATACTACTCTATTTTTTTGTTTTTCTTTTCTTTTTTGAATAAAAGTACATGAGCTCTCTGATTCTCTAAGTCCAACATGTACTGATGATGATGATGACAATGACGACGACTTTTTATTCCCAAGACTAATGCTGATTGATGTTCCTGAGAGTTAAAATAATTCTAGAGTGAACGTCATGGAGGCTTTAGGTAAACCAGTGTCTGTGGGACTGGTGTTTGTACACCGGTATTATGCTCCTCAACCCTCTTAACACCATAAGCACTCGATCGGAGCAGAACAGGGTGTAATTGGGTGTGCTCAGCCAGTGTTACTGCACACTGCAGGAGAGGAGTGCGCACTGAGGCCGGGGTTTTTACTGCAGGAGAGGAGTGAGCACTGAGGCCGGGGTGTTACTGCAGGAGAGGAGTGAGCACTGAGGCCGGGGTGTTTACTGCAGGAGAGGAGTGAGCACTGAGGCCGGGGTGTTTACTGCAGGAAAGGAGCGTGCACTGAGGCTGGGGTATTTACTGCAGGAGAGGAGTGTGCACTGAGGCTGGGGTATTTACTGCAGGAGAGGAGTGTGCACTGAGGCTGGGGTGTTTACTGCAGGAGAGGAGTGAGCACTGAGGCTGGGGTGTTTACTGCAGGAGAGGAGTGTGCACTGAGGCTGGGGTGTTAACTGCAGGAGAGGAGTGTGCACTGAGGCTGGGGTATTTACTGCAGGAGAGGAGTGTGCACTGAGGCTGGGGTGTTTACTGCAGGAGAGGAGTGAGCACTGAGGCCGGGGTGTTTACTGCAGGAGAGGAGTGTGCACTGAGGCTGGGGTATTTACTGCAGGAGAGGAGTGTGCACTGAGGCTGGGGTGTTACTGCAGGAGAGGAGTGTGCACTGAGGCCGGGGTGTTTACTGCAGGAGAGGAGTGAGCACTGAGGCTGGGGTGTTACTGCTGGAGAGGAGTGTGCACTGAGGCTGGGGTGTTTACTGCAGGAGAGGAGTGAGCACTGAGGCTGGGGTTTTTACTGCAGGAGAGGAGTGAGCACTGAGGCCGGGGTGTTTACTGCAGGAGAGGAGTGAGCACTGAGGCTGGGGTGTTACTGCAGGAGAGGAGTGTGCACTGAGGCTGGGGTATTTACTGCAGGAGAGGAGTGAGCACTGAGGCTGGGGTGTTACTGCAGGAGAGGAGTGTGCACTGAGGCTGGGGTTTTACTGCAGGAGAGGAGTGAGCACTGAGGCTGGGGTGTTTACTGCAGGAGAGGAGTGAGCACTGAGGCCGGGGTGTTTACTGAAGGAGAGGAGTGTGCACTGAGGCTGGGGTATTTACTGCAGGAGAGGAGTGAGCACTGAGGCTGGGGTGTTACTGCAGGAGAGGAGTGTGCACTGAGGCTGGGGTGTTACTGCAGGAGAGGAGTGTGCACTGAGGCTGGGGTATTTACTGCAGGAGAGGAGTGAGCACTGAGGCCGGGGTGTTACTGCAGGAGAGGAGTGTGCACTGAGGCTGGGGTGTTACTGCAGGAGAGGAGTGTGCACTGAGGCCGGGGTGTTACTGCTGGAGAGGAGTGTGCACTGAGGCTGGGGTATTTACTGCAGGAGAGGAGTGTGCACTGAGGCTGGGGTGTTTACTGCAGGAGAGGAGTGTGCACTGAGGCTGGGGTGTTTACTGCAGGAGAGGAGTGTGTACTGAGGCTGGGGTATTTCCTGCAGGAGAGGAGTGAGCACTGAGGCTGGGGTGTTTACTGCAGGAGAGGAGTGAGCACTGAGGCCGGGGTGTTACTGCAGGAAAGGAGTGTGCACTGAGGCTGGGGTATTTACTGCAGGAGAGGAGTGTGCACTGAGGCTGGGGTGTTACTGCAGGAGAGGAGTGTGCACTGAGGCTGGGGTGTTACTGCAGGAGAGGAGTGTGCACTGAGGCTGGGGTGTTACTGCAGGAGAGGAGTGTGCACTGAGGCCGGGGTGTTACTGCAGGGGAGGAGTGTGCACTGAGGCCAGGGTGTTACTGCAGGAGAGGAGTGTGCACTGAGGCCGGGGTGTTTACTGCAGGAGAGGAGTGTGCACTGAGGCCGGGGTGTTACTGCAGGAGAGGAGTGAGCACTGAGGCCGGGGTGTTTACTGCAGGAGAGGAGTGTGCACTGAGGCTGGGGTGTTTACTGCAGGAGAGGAGTGTGCACTGAGGCTGGGGTGTTTACTGCAGGAGAGGAGTGTGCACTGAGGCTGGGGTGTTTACTGCAGGAGAGGAGTGTGCACTGAGGCTGGGGTGTTTTCTGCAGGAGAGGAGTGTGCACTGAGGCTGGGGTGTTTACTGCAGGAGTGGAGTGTGCACTGAGGCTGGGGTGTTTACTGCAGGAGAGGAGTGTGCACTGAGGCTGGGGTGTTTACTGCAGGAGAGGAGTGAGCACTGAGGCTGGGGTGTTACTGCAGGAGAGGAGTGAGCGCTGAGGCTGGGGTGTTACTGCAGGAGAGGAGTGTGCACTGAGGCTGGGGTGTTTACTGCAGGAGAGGAGTGAGCACTGAGGCCGGGGTGTTTACTGCAGGAGAGGAGTGTGCACTGAGGCCGGGGTGTTTACTGCAGGAGAGGAGTGAGCGCTGAGGCTGGGGTATTTACTGCAGGAGAGGAGTGTGCACTGAGGCCGGGGTGTTTACTGCAGGAGAGGAGTGTGCACTGAGGCTGGGGTGTTTACTGCAGGAGAGGAGTGAGCACTGAGGCCGGGGTGTTACTGCAGGAGAGGAGTGTGCACTGAGGGTGGGGTGTTACTGCAGGAGAGGAGTGTGCACTGAGGCTGGGGTGTTACTGCAGGAGAGGAGTGTGCACTGAGGCTGGGGTGTTTACTGCAGGAGAGGAGTGTGCACTGAGGCTGGGGTGTTACTGCAGGAGAGGAGTGTGCACTGAGGCTGGGGTGTTTACTGCAGTAGAGGAGTGTGCACTGAGGCTGGGGTGTTTACTGCAGGAGAGGAGTGTGCACTGAGGCCGGGGTGTTACTGCAGGAGAGGAGTGTGCACTGAGGCTGGGGTGTTTACTGCAGGAGAGGAGTGAGCACTGAGGCTGGGGTGTTACTGCAGGAGAGGAGTGTGCACTGAGGCTGGGGTGTTTACTGCAGGAGAGGAGTGTGCACTGAGGCCGGGGTGTTACTGCAGGAGAGGAGTGTGCACTGAGGCTGAGGTGTTTACTGCAGGAGAGGAGTGTGCACTGAGGCTGGGGTGTTTACTGCAGGAGAGGAGTGTGCACTGAGGCCGGGGTGTTACTGCAGGAGAGGAGTGTGCACTGAGGCTGAGGTGTTTACTGCAGGAGAGGAGTGTGCACTGAGGCCGGGGTGTTACTGCAAAAGAGGAGTGTGCACTGAGGGTGGGGTGTTACTGCAGGAGAGGAGTGTGCACTGAGGCCGGGGTGTTACTGCAGGAGAGGAGTGTGCACTGAGGGTGGGGTGTTACTGCAGGAGAGGAGTGAGCACTGAGGCTGGGGTGTTACTGCAGGAGAGGAGTGAGCACTGAGGCTGGGGTGTTACTGCAGGAGAGGAGTGTGCACTGAGGCCGGGGTGTTACTGCAGGAGAGGAGTGTGCACTGAGGCCGGGGTGTTTACTGCAGGAGAGGAGTGAGCGCTGAGGCTGGGGTATTTACTGCAGGAGAAGAGTGTGCACTGAGGCCGGGGTGTTTAATGCAGGAGAGGAGTGTGCACTGAGGCTGGGGTGTTTACTGCAGGAGAGGAGTGAGCACTGAGGCCGGGGTGTTACTGCAGGAGAGGAGTGTGCACTGAGGGTGGGGTGTTACTGCAGGAGAGGAGTGTGCACTGAGGCTGGGGTGTTTACTGCAGGAGAGGAGTGAGCACTGAGGGTGGGGTGTTACTGCAGGAGAGGAGTGTGCACTGAGGCTGGAGTGTTTACTGCAGGAGAGGAGTGAGCACTGAGGCTGGGGTGTTACTGCAGGAGAGGAGTGTGCACTGAGGCTGGGGTGTTTACTGCAGGAGAGGAGTGTGCACTGTGGCTGGGGTGTTTACTGCAGGAGAGGAGTGTGCACTGAGGCCGGGGTGTTACTGCAGGAGAGGAGTGTGCACTGAGGCTGGGGTGTTTACTGCAGGAGAGGAGTGAGCACTGAGGCTGGGGTGTTACTGCAGGAGAGGAGTGTGCAGTGACGCTGGGGTGTTTACTGCAGGAGAGGAGTGTGCACTGAGGCCGGGGTGTTACTGCAGGAGAGGAGTGTGCACTGAGGCTGGGGTGTTTACTGCAGGAGAGGAGTGAGCACTGAGGCTGGGGTGTTACTGCAGGAGAGGAGTGTGCACTGAGGCTGGGGTGTTTACTGCAGGAGAGGAGTGTGCACTGAGGCCGGGGTGTTACTGCAGGAAAAGAGTGTGCACTGAGGCTGGGGTGTTACTGCAGGAGAGGAGTGAGCACTGAGGCTGGGGTGTTACTGCAGGAGAGGAGTGTGCACTGAGGCTGGGGTGTTTACTGCAGGAGAGGAGTGTGCACTGAGGCCGGGGTGTTACTGCAGGAGAGGAGTGAGCACTGAGGCCGGGGTGTTACTGCAGGAGAGGAGTGTGCACTGAGGCTGGGGTGTTTACTGCAGGAGAGGAGTGAGCACTGAGGCTAGGGTGTTACTGCAGGAGAGGAGTGTGCACTGAGGCCGGGGTGTTACTGCAGGAGAGGAGTGTGCACTGAGGCCGGGGTGTTACTGCAGGAGAGGAGTGTGCACTGAGGGTGGGGTGTTACTGCAGGAGAGGAGTGAGCACTGAGGCTGGGGTGTTACTGCAGGAGAGGAGTGAGCACTGAGGCTGGGGTGTTACTACAGGAGAGGAGTGTGCACTGAGGCTGGGGTGTTTACTGCAGGAGAGGAGTGTGCACTGAGGCTGGGGTGTTACTGCAGGAGTAGAGTGTGCACTGAGGCTGGGGTGTTACTGCAGGAGAGGAGTGAGCACTGAGGCTGGGGTGTTACTGCAGGAGAGGAGTGTGCACTGAGGCTGGGGTGTTTACTGCAGGAGAGGAGTGTGCACTGAGGCTGGGGTGTTACTGCAGGAGTAGAGTGTGCACTGAGGCTGGGGTGTTACTGCAGGAGTAGAGTGTGCACTGAGGCTGGGGTGTTACTGCAGGAGAGGAGTGAGCACTGAGGCTGGGGTGTTACTGCAGGAGAGGAGAGTGCACTAAGGCTGGGGTGTTTACTGCAGGAGAGGAGTGAGCACTGAGGCTGGGGTGTTTACTGCAGGAGAGGAGTGTGCACTGAGGCTGGGGTGTTTACTGCAGGAGAGGAGTGTGCACTAAGGCTGGGGTGTTTACTGCAGGAGAGGAGTGAGCACTGAGGCTGGGGTGTTTACTGCAGGAGAGGAGTGTGCACTGAGGGTGGGGTGTTTACTGCAGGAGAGGAGTGTGCACTAAGGCTGGGGTGTTTACTGCAGGAGAGGAGTGTGCACTGAGGCTGGGGTGTTTACTGCAGGAGAGGAGTGTGCACTGAGGCTGGGGTGTTTACTGCAGGAGAGGAGTGTGCACTGAGGCTGGGGTGTTTACTGCAGGAGAGGAGTGTGCACTGAGGCTGGGGTGTTACTGCAGGAGAGGAGTGTGCACTAAGGCTGGGGTGTTACTGCAGGAGAGGAGTGAGCACTGAGGCTGGGGTGTTTACTGCAGGAGAGGAGTGTGCACTGAGGCTGGGGTGTTTACTGCAGGAGAGGAGTGTGCACTGAGGCCGGGGTGTTACTGCAGGAGAGGAGTGTGCACTGAGGCTGGGGTGTTACTGCAGGAGAGGAGTGTGCACTAAGGCTGGGGTGTTACTGCAGGAGAGGAGTGTGCACTGAGGCCGGGGTGTTTACTGCAGGAGAGGAGTGTGCACTGAGGGTGGGGTGTTTACTGCAGGAGAGGAGTGTGCACTGAGGGTGGGGTGTTTACTGCAGGAGAGGAGTGTGCACTGAGGGTGGGGTGTTACTGCAGGAGAGGAGTGTGCACTGAGGCCGGGGTGTTTACTGCAGGAGAGGAGTGTGCACTGAGGGTGGGGTGTTTACTGCAGGAGAGGAGTGTGCACTGAGGCTGGGGTGTTTACTGCAGGAGAGGAGTGTGCACTGAGGGTGGGGAGTTTACTGCAGGAGAGGAGTGTGCACTGAGGCTGGGGTGTTTACTGCAGGAGAGGAGTGTGCACTGAGGCCGGGGTGTTACTGCAGGAGAGGAGTGTGCACTGAGGCTGGGGTATTTACTGCAGGAGAGGAGTGTGCACTGAGGGTGGGGAGTTTACTGCAGGAGAGGAGTGTGCACTGAGGGTGGGGAGTTTACTGCAGGAGAGGAGTGTGCACTGAGGCCGGGGTGTTACTGCAGGAGAGGAGTGAGCACTAAGGCTGGGGTGTTTACTGCAGGAGAGGAGTGTGCACTGAGGCTGGGGTGTTACTGCAGGAGAGGAGTGTGCACTGAGGCTGGGGTGTTTACTGCAGGAGAGGAGTGTGCACTGAGGCTGGGGTGTTACTGCAGGAGAGGAGTGTGCACTGAGGCTGGGGTGTTTACTGCAGGAGAGGAGTGTGCACTGAGGCCGGGGTGTTACTGCAGGAGAGGAGTGAGCGCTGAGGGTGGGGTGTTACTGAAGGAGAGGAGTGTGCACTGAGGCTGGGGTGTTTACTGCAGGAGAGGAGTGTGCACTGAGGCTGGGGTGTTTACTGCAGGAGAGGAGTGTGCACTGAGGCCGGGGTGTTACTGCAGGAGAGGAGTGAGCACTGAGGCTGGGGTGTTACTGCAGGAGAGGAGTGAGCACTGAGGGTGGGGTGTATACTGCAGGAGAGGAGTGAGCACTGAGGGTGGGGTGTTACTGCAGGAGAGGAGTGAGCACTGAGGCCGGGGTGTTTACTGCAGGAGAGGAGTGTGCACTGAGGCCGGGGTGTTTACTGCAGGAGAGGAGTGAGCACTGAGGCCGGGGTGTTTACTGCAGGAGAGGAGCGTGCACTGAGGCTGGGGTATTTACTGCAGGAGAGGAGTGTGCACTGAGGCTGGGGTGTTTACTGCAGGAGAGGAGTGTGCACTGAGGGTGGGGAGTTTACTGCAGGAGAGGAGTGTGCACTGAGGCCGGGGTGTTTACTGCAGGAGAGGAGTGTGCACTGAGGGTGGGGTGTTACTGCAGGAGAGGAGTGAGCACTGAGGCCGGGGTGTTTACTGCAGGAGAGGAGCGTGCACTGAGGCTGGGGTATTTACTGCAGGAGAGGAGTGTGCACTGAGGCTGGGGTGTTTACTGCAGGAGAGGAGTGTGCACTGAGGGTGGGGTGTTTACTGCAGGAGAGGAGTGTGCACTGAGGCTGGGGTGTTTACTGCAGGAGAGGAGTGTGCACTGAGGGTGGGGAGTTTACTGCAGGAGAGGAGTGTGCACTGAGGCTGGGGTGTTTACTGCAGGAGAGGAGTGTGCACTGAGGGTGGGGTGTTACTGCAGGAGAGGAGTGTGCACTGAGGCTGGGGTGTTTACTGCAGGAGAGGAGTGTGCACTGAGGCCGGGGTGTTACTACAGGAGAGGAGTGTGCACTGAGGGTGGGGTGTTACTGCAGGAGAGGAGTGTGCACTGAGGCCGGGGTGTTACTGCAGGAGAGGAGTGTGCACTGAGGCTGGGGTGTTTTCTGCAGGAGAGGAGTGTGCACTGAGGGTGGGGTGTTACTGCAGGAGAGGAGTGTGCACTGAGGCCGGGGTGTTACTGCAGGAGAGGAGTGTGCACTGAGGCTGGGGTGTTTTCTGCAGGAGAGGAGTGTGCACTGAGGGTGGGGTGTTACTGCAGGAGAGGAGTGTGCACTGAGGCTGGGGTGTTTACTGCAGGAGAGGAGTGTGCACTGAGGCTGGGGTGTTACTGCAGGAGAGGAGTGTGCACTGAGGCTGGGGTGTTACTGCAGGAGAGGAGTGTGCACTGAGGCTGGGGTGTTACTGCAGGAGAGGAGTGTGCACTGAGGCCGGGGTGTTACTGCTGGAGAGGAGTGTGCACTGAGGCTGGGGTATTTACTGCAGGAGAGGAGTGTGCACTGAGGCTGGGGTGTTTACTGCAGGAGAGGAGTGTGCACTGAGGCTGGGGTGTTTACTGCAGGAGAGGAGTGTGCACTGAGGCTGGGGTATTTACTGCAGGAGAGGAGTGAGCACTGAGGCTGGGGTGTTTACTGCAGGAGAGGAGTGAGCACTGAGGCCGGGGTGTTACTGCAGGAGAGGAGTGTGCACTGAGGGTGGGGTGTTTACACTGTGATAAATATGTGACAGCTGACACTCACCACTAACAGTGCGAAGAGAATAACCCCACAGCTCCAAACATCCGCTTTCCGGCCATCATACTTCTCCCCCTGAGATACAACGAGAGCGACGGAGTGAGAGAGAGTGAGAGGGAGAGAGAGAGAGTGAGAGAGAGATTCAGTATCCCTCTGTGCCAGGACGCGCTGCGGAGCAGTGATGTACTGTAAAGGACACTCACCCGTATGACTTCAGGACAGGCGTAGTGAGGTGATCTGTGGAGAAAAGAGTCATGAGTGACGGACATCATTTTCTGCACGAGCCGTGTGAGCGAAGCTCTTTCACCAGAGGAAACACACAGGAGAGGACTGTTTTCCCAGCTGCGCTGGAGGTGCTCATGGCGCCGTGACGATTGACGGAAGAGTCTCCTCACTGAAATCTTTGAGCTGAACTCCATATACCTGAACTGGAATGAGCATCACGGTGTTCCTTAAGTTAGGAGTGAGATGTGGTTTTCGCAGGAGAATTTCATCAGTCACAGCTCTGCGTCTCCAGTGGCAGTAGATGTGCCGTAAAGCTCTCAATAATCTGCCTGGAATGTATATGGAGGGTAATGAGCTCCAGGCGAACTCCTGTAAACAAAGGCCCCTATTAGAGCAGTGATTAAAGAGTGATTAAAGGGCGACTGCTTCATTTACCTGAGAGTGATAGAGTACACAGGTGAGCCGAGGGAATTCAGGGCAGATGCACACCAGTCCATTCAAAGCAATGCAATCAAATCTCACTTCTAAATGTATGTGTCATATCAAACTGCAGTGCAGAGTGTCACACAAAACACACATTTAAATGAAGCACTTTGGTTAATCTGTTACAGGAGGATACGCCGTTTGGGCTCCATTTCAGCTCCCAGAGTCTCCTGCGTTAATTACGCTACAGCTGCTGAAATATAACTGCTTACAGCAGCGACTGTAATAACGGATGAATCTCACCTATTGCAGCATTATACACACTGACTCCCTCCGGTGAGAGTTTCCCCAGAAAGACTGGGCTTCACCGGCTCAGGAGACCAGAGTCTGTGTTCGCTTTAAAACCAGAGCTGCTCTCCATAGGACAGAGACACAGGACTCATGCAAAGAATTACACCGATCCGCCCGAACAGGCTGGTGCTGCTTGAGAATTCTGTCAACTGCTTCCTTCGTATTCAGCTGGAGTTCATCGCCCGTAAACAGAATACATTTGTGTCACAGCAGCGGCAGGTGTGAAGAGATAAAGATGAATGATCCTAATTAAGTGCTGTCATATTTGCACTTACAGATGAGGTATTCAGGCATGAGCTGGCAGTCAGTGACGTTACAGAGCTCTGGCGGTAGAGACAGCGCAGGGACGGTGGGCACAGGGTACGAAGCCGATCCGGGCGAGCTGTCCGATAACATCGCCGTACCCATATCATCACGGTGACATCACAGAACTGACGTCTTCAACAAGGACAATACTGACAGGGACAAGACCTCCACTCTCCAGGAATGGGATTGGAAGCCAACAGGAACAGTAGGGTGGAACAGGACATGCGCGGCTCAGGGGAGTCAGACTCAACCGCCTGCGTGTGGGAGCTGAGAGCTCCGCTCTGTGAGGCTGACCGCTGAAGCCTGCAGTTTTAAGGAATGAAAGTTCTGCCATGTCATAAGGTTAATTGGTGGCAGAAATTGCGATTCTGGCTTTATTATGTGTAGCTGGATCTGCTTCATGACCCGTACAGTGAGGTTCCAGAGAGAAGGTCCAGATATCCGCAGCACATGAGGCAAAATCATGGACTACAGGGCGCTAAATGCAGGCACTTGGGTAATTAAAGTGACCCAGCTTTCTCTCCAATCACAGGAGCTGGCCCTTCAGCAGTGTGCTGGGGCTCGATATTCAGACGGGCAGTGCGCCCATCAACTGTGCCTCATCACCCGAGTCACTGATAATCTGTATTAGAGATCTGCCAGTCAATGAGTCACAGCCAGCTGGCATCAACTGTGTATTCGCTCAGAAATCGCAGCCAATCAGGATCAGCGATACACCTTCATTTTCATGAGCAATGACTCTCTTCCTTCAGTTAGACCTGTTGTCGTGCTGCACACGAGAGAAGGACTGCAACGCACATACATAACCTGATATTTATGGCCGCTAATCCACCTAACTGCAGTGATCAGCTCCTCACCTCCCCTGTCTATGTTTACGGATCTTATCTTCCCGGCAGTCCAGATTACGCTTGTGCGTTATCTGAGCGATTTCTGCTCCTCTGTTTTTACGAGCGGGAGATACGGTCCTTAGCCCCGCGAATAGAGCCCTGCTGCTCAGGCAGTGCAGAGAGAGCATCTAATGTCACACCTGGAAGGCGGTGGAGTCCTCAGCCGCAGTGTGTTTACAGAGGCTGTGCTAACGGCAGCGTCATGCATGACTGTGTGAGGAGGGGTACAGGCAGGGGGAGCGAGGTCCGCACGGGTACAGAGTCGCAGTAAGACCCTCTCCCTGAGACAGCGTGAGTGTGACTGCGCTACAGCGCCTGTTACGCACCCGCAGCTGGTCTCCAGCAGACTGTCCCCGACCTGCAGCGACGCCATGCCGAAGTCCGCTATTCTGATGTTATTCTTCTCATCTAAGAGCAGATTCTCTGGCTTCAGGTCCCTGTGGCTGTGAGGACGGACAGACAGACAGACAGACAGACAGGGTTGTTAATTAGATGTTGAAGTGAAGACTGTAAATAACACAGTATCTTCCTCTGTTGCCTGATTAACCCCATAAACCCTGCAGACTCATACATGGGTCCATCAAATGCAGCTACTGTATTCAAACCTGTGAAACTTCAGGCCTATTTTAAATTCTAGAGGAAACATAGTGGAAATTCTATTGAGTTTAAATGGTTGACATTGATGTTACTGCAGTTGCGAGTAATGTATGTCCCAAAGAAACAGCACGATTTTGCCCAATAATTTCCATCAGTAAGATGAGTAAATCACCTGCATGACTGTCTGCACCAGCACTACCTGCCACCGAAAATCTGTTTCTGGATGTTAGCTGCGTCAGAGAGCTCCAGCTCTGTCCCACATTCAACCCCCCGCCCCCCCCCCCCCCAACTCCCCTGCCGCAGTGCTGATGCGCCCCAGTCTCTCCCCAGAGACACCCCCCCACCTCGCCCCCCTCACCGAAACTGCCCGGGAGATTCTCTCCTGCTTACTCTAATCCCCACAGAAAAATGGGCCACATTCGGCGCTCACAGCACCCGCCGCTGAAATCCCACCGCGAGCAGGAGACGCATCTTTAATGAACGACTTTATGCAACTTCTTCGGGGGGCAGGAAGCCTTGAAACAGCTTTTTTTAACAGTCTTTCCGGTTCCGTTGCGCACAGACATGAAAAGCATCGACTCTTCAGAAGTGACTGGTGCTGTGACAGGAGTCGTAGAGCTGCACGGAGGAGGCGATAGAGCTGATGTGTCATGCCGATGTCGCGTTAGGCTGACGCACACTCCCATAGGTGCAGAACGCTCTTGCCGTATTGCTGACAGACCCATCGAGACCCTCGCCACAATGCCACACAGGTTCTGACCCACAGCTGAACACACAGACAGAGGCGCTCACTGTGTGTTCTTGTCATGGTGTATTCTTACACCAATGACACATGTTCTGATCACACACGCTGACCCTGCAGGGGGACGACACATTTATAACTGATCCCAAAAGAGCACCGGTGAAGCTGAGATTTATTCTGCAACAGCATAATGAGGGCAAATTGCATTTGGATGTTTTATTAGCTGTCGAGGTTAGCCCATCTGTTAATGTCCCATTGAAGGCCGTGTAAGACATTAGCACAGTGCGAACACTGCAGTCTCCCTCATACAGCCTCCCTGCCTGCCTAATATCTCCCTCTGTCCTTCATGAGCCAGCGGATGTTTGTGATGTTTTAGGGGACAAAGGGGTCCCTCTGAACTCCGTACCCCCACATTCAGTCACTCCAGTTCGGCCCATCGATCACAGCCGGACACATCACAGATGGAGCAAAAGGGTTACCCACAATGCAATTCTCATCCTCTCACTGTAATAAATGTCACCTGCAACCTTATGTGAAAGTATGATACACGACTGCCGGAGGCCAAGGCCTATTCATCAAGCAAAGTCAAAACTGAACTAGATGTAGAGCACATTCCCCAGATTCAAAACTTTGAATGCAAGTCCTCTGGACGGCTGAATCAGGATGTCTGCTCTGATTGGTTGCATTTCATTATACTCCCTCACCTCCCTTTCATTCCCTTTTGCCCAGATTCTGAAAAGCCCAATCACGAGAGCCCGACTCATCAAAGCACAGGAGAGCCGCTGTCTCCTATCAGCATAACCCCTGTGGAGGAAACAGTAGCCCAGCTGTGCGGACAGGATCACGCTGCTGACCAGAGTTCTTCCTCCCAAGGTGACACCGAGCTTCAAGGTGAATCATACGTCACAGAATCATTTGCCTCAGAATGAAACACATCCCTGCGACCTGGAGCCACCATGCAGAGACCAGGGACCAGCTGCCGTCCTGAAGCTAACGTCTTGATCAGGGGCAGGAGGAGGGAGTGAATGACTGTGTCTTTAGGATTGAGAGAAACCGGAGAACACAGAGCAACCCCCTCTGTCACAAGCACAGGTTCAAGTGCACAGCCAAGTCGGATATTTTTTTCACAGCTCAATTGTATTTTATTTTACTGTGCTGCACACATAGCTTAAACTGGATACTGTGAATATATCTGCATTATTTATACATACAGTTATTTTTGCTCGGCTGATATAAAGAGAAATAACACTGCCACAAAAGGTTTACGTGAAACCCGTGATGCCGTGTCAAAGGTGAAGAGCTGGACGCACTACTAGCACCTAAAAACCGAGAAAGTGCACCTTTTTCCGAGAAATTCCTACATAAACACAATACATCGAGGTTTATTGAAGATTTGAGGCCAACTCGGTTAACCTCGGAAAAATTTTACCAGGGTATCCCTGAAGTCTGTCCGGTTTACGTAAGTTTGGACAAACACCGCGATGCTCACTTTCTCTAAAGGTGCCCTCTTTTAAAAATTATATTGTGTATCTGATTTGTTTGTAATTTGATTTTTCACATAATCTGTCTCCGGACAGACGGTAACATCCCTGACAGCTGAAGTGTTCTGCTTTGACCAAAAAACCGAAGAGGAATAAAACAGAGGCTCCCGAACCCCAGAGTGAGGAGCAGGGGGTTTGAAATTGAGGCCTACAGGTGGAGTGTGTTTCACAGCACAGACACTCCTTTAAAAGCCGGGACTGTAAAGCCCAGCGGGGGTAAGGCTCATAAATGCAGTAAAATGCAGATGTGGATGTGATATTTGCTGATGTGATTGGAATACAAACACATTCATGTGCGCTTGTGATGTTGAGTTTTTCCTACGTAACGGAGTGAGGAGGGGGTCCGACACCGAAGGATTCTGCAGTGACAAACAGCAGCAAACTGCCATTACTGAGCTGGAATCCTGGGACCAGTGGGAGGCCTCATTATGCCTCTCCATGCAGTGTTTATACACTGATATAAATGTACTTCCTGGTGTCTGCCGTCAGAGAACACATGACATCACATGACAAATGGAACACACCATGTGTCACTTCAGCTTTAACAGGCTGCTAACTGCCAGAGGCAACACTCGCCAGTAAACATCAGCCGATGATTCAGTCCCACAATCCCTCAGCACTGCGAGGGCGAGTGCGTCTCAGCCGGTGAGAAACCGGGAGAGCTAAATCAGTCCCAGAGCGAGGCAGGCGGATGAACAGCCTGCCAAAAAAAGAGTGACTCACCCACCTCCAGCTTCAAGAATAGTTTGCAAACACGACTGCCTCGGGTTCACCGGCAGACTTCTTGTTTGGCGCAATCGCACAGCCACCGATGAGGAGGAGGACGGCATCCGGAACAGACGGGCGCACTGAGAGTAAATCTTTGACTCCAGGTACGAGGCACGTAGCGGAGAGATAAATTTACATTGCAGCCATGAACTCTAATTCAACTGATCAAATGGGATCAAGCGCAGGGCCCAGAGTAGCCATCTGTCTCTGCACCCGACAGCCTCTAATGAAGCTCAGAACGCCAAACACCAGGCTGCAGCTGCAGGAAGACACCGCGATGCCTGCTGGCTTCTCCAGCACGTAACGACTGCAGCAGCACGCAATGCAGAGCCGTTTCAAATGATGAAGCACTAAAACCAGGATGTGGACTCTGTTCAAGCAACTCAGCTCCAGCTTTAACGCTTTATATTTACTGAGAAAACTGAAAAACCAAGCAGCAGAATAACTGATGATTTCATTAATTACCATGACGTTTGTACAGCTCGTCTGTAGAAGAGCCCACATGAGCTCAGTGTTACATCTCTTCAGACCTGTATGAGCCCATGAGTTTAATACCTTTACACCAGTTCAGTTCTGAGTCATCAGCAGAGCCTCACACCGTTACTGTGCATATAAAAGCTTCACACACCTTGGGCTGAAATGAGTTTCTCTTTGAGACACAAAGGGAGAAATATCTTCGGAAAGTGCACATGACACCCCCGGCAATTTTGGGAAAAAAAAAAAAAACATGATTTTTTTGGCAAGTGAGAGTGGCATGATATTCAAGAGTCAAGCTTGACAAAGTTAAAGGTAAAGACTGAATCCCAAAAACTTTCTGCGCTTTCTGTAAACTGAAGGGATGGAAGGCAGATTTGGACACTGTGTTGTTTGTTTCTGATCTCATTTGTTTTCAATAATTAACTACCTACTTTTTTCTTTTCATTTTAGACAGAATTTGAAAATAGGACTGGTCTTATATTTATTTTGCATTGAGTCCAACGCCCACTGGCCGCGAAGCGACGCGTCAAACACCGAATGTTGTCTTGATGCCTTTAAACGCCACTGAAGCGTCAGCCGCATCAGTACTGACAGCTGTCAACACGACCGAGAAGCCATGAGTGTCAGTCTCAAAATATTAAACAAGACAACGTTTCATTTTGAAAAAAAAAAAAAACCTACCGATCAAGCTCATTATACGGTCAGGTTACTATGCACTAGACGTTATATACAGGCATAATTTTCCTCCTAAATTTAGCCGTCTTTTAAATTATGATTATGATACACTTTACTTCACTCAGCAGCGGATTAGCTCGCTCGCTAACTTAGCAGTGTACTCATCCGTTCTGTCTAACTGTAGATCGCCTGATAACTTAAATGCCTGCAAAATAACGGATTTCCTTTCAAAACCGCGACTTGGTTAAAAACGACTGCGGTCAAGCTATCACCAGTTCGCAAAACGACGGTCAAACTATCACCGCTAAAATTTTGATGCGCAATTACAGCGGATAGCGCGGTACTTTGGTCACGTGATACAAATGCTGTCAAAATTCGGCTTGCTGAGAGAAAAACCGAGGCTTATTCAACGAAAGAATGCGTATATTTTCTTCATTAAAAAAATCGTCAACAACTTCCATAATGTAGTTTGAAAATGACTTTTCTTTTTCTTTTTTCAATAAATAGTTCACATTTTGTGCAGATTGAAATGTGAGATTTTGGCGAGCTGCTGTGAATCCAGATGACAAATAATTGCTTGTAACTGTAATAATGTTTTACTTTAAGCAAATAGTTAGAGAAAAGTGACACTTGATTATGATATAAAAGGGATCCTACTATAAGCCCACCAAATATGAAAAGATTCTGTGGTGGAAATTTTTAATAAATGGCCATCAAAGTTGATACTGTGCAATGTGGGATTGCAGAAAATTGGATGGGGACGTCATACTTGCGGACCTATATTTCCTGCAAATCAAATAGTTAGAAAAATGTAACACTTGATTATGATAGAAGAGAGATCCTCCTATTAGCCCACCAAATATGAAGAGATTCTGTGGTGAAAAGTTTTAATAAATGGCCTTCAAAGTTGATACTGTGCAATGTGTGAATGCAGAAAATTGGATGGGGGCATCATACTTGCGGACCTCTATTTCCTGCAAATCAAATAGTTAGAAAAAAGTAACACTTGATTATGATAGTAGAGAGATCCTACTATAAGCCCACCAAATATGAAGAGATTCTGTGGTGGAAATTTTTAATAAATGGCCTTCAAAGTTGATACTGTGCAATGTGTGAATGCAGAAAATTGGATGGGGGCGTCATACTTGCGGACCTCTATTTCCTGCAAATCAAATAGTTCGAGAAAATTAATATTTGCATGTCATAACATATGTATCCTACTATACGCCATAGAATATCAAGAGATTCTGTTGTGGAATTTTTAAATGAATGCCCATTAAAATTGATACTGTGTAATATGCCAATGCAGACAATTGGATGGGGGGATCATGTTTGAGGGCTGATAATTCCGGCAAATCAAAGTGTTTGTCAAAATTTACCATTCAATAGCATAACTCATCGATCCTATTATAAAATTTTAAAACATGAAAAGATTCCATTGTGGAATTTTAAAATAAATGGCCGTCAAATTAGGGACTGTTTAATGTGTCAATGCAGGCAATTGAATGGGGGGTGCATACTTGAGGGCCTGTAGTTCCTGTGAATGAAGCAGTTTGTAAAAAGTACCTCTTGCTTACTACAGGTTGTAGTATCAACTCACTGAATATGAAAAGATTTGGTGCCAAACTTATTGAATAAATGGCTATCAAATCAAATCAACTATTGTAATGTGTGAATGGAGATGACTGATTGGGGTACCATGTTTGAGAGCCTGTAATTCCTGTAAATCAAAACTTATGTGAAAAATAACAATTCCTGACCATGCTACATGCACTGTAATATAAATTGACTGAATATGAAGAGATTCTATGATGGGATTATGAAAAAAATGGGCATCAATGTCGGAACTGTTGCAGTGTGCGAAAAGAGATGATTGAATGTGGGGCCACGTTTCAGGGTTTATAATTCCTGCAAATACAAAACCTTTAGAAAAATAACAGTTGCTTGCCGCACTACATCCTTTGTATTATTATAAAAACCTGAATATAGAGATTCCAATGTAGAAATATTAAATAAATGGCCATTGAATTTTGTTACTCTTGCAATGTACGCATGGAGACAGTTGAAATGGGGGTGATTTTTGAGGGCCTGTAATTTCTGCAAGTCAAGAAGTTTGTGGAATATAACACCTGCTTTACAAGCTTTATGTATTCTTGTACAAGCACATTGAAAATGAAAAGATTCCCTGGCGGAATTATTAAAGAAATGGCCATCAAATTAGCCACTTTGCAGTGTGAGAATGAAGACAATGGAATGGGTGACCATGAATTAAATTGAATGGATGACTGTTTTAGTACCAATAATTTGTCAAAAAGAACTTGCACAGAATATTACTTGTAATAGTTTACGTCAAGTGTCGGCCTAATGTACCGGAAATTTTTGAATCAATGTGCATCACCTGAAGTATTTTGTACTGCCTTGATTGAAAAAAAAAATGCGTTAGCTTGAACTTGCCTTACTCGATCCTGCGGCCCACCGACATTTGGTGGTTTTTGTTACAAACACATTTGTAATTGTATGTTTTCATCAAACTATTCATTTGTCTTCTTAGGTGTATTTAACCTCTTAACCTTCCCCTTCACCAGAAATATCCATGTATGGCTTGCAAAATAAAATAACCTTGAGCATATTGTTTAATTTTCACTTATGCAAATTATTTCAAGTTATATAATCTTACAGACCGAAAAAGTCAATGGTAGAATTAGATATCTCCAACTTAAGTACCTGAACATAAGTGTTTTATTTATTTCAAAATTATTTTCTTGACCTAAACATAAACATGAGAGAAAAGAGATTGGACTAATTTGCTCGCCGAATAAATGGTTAGTTTTTGCGACCATTTGTTCATAATTTCACCAATGAAGAACCCAACACTTCTCTGTTTTGATGTTGCTTTTTAAAAATTTTATTATGCTGTTGTGCATGAATGCCATGAACAAGAAAATTTTCAAATGCATGCTCTAAAATTCATAAAAATACAGCATAATAAAATTTTTAAAAAGTAACATCAAAACAGAGAAGTGTTGGGTTCTTCATTGGTGAAATTATGAACAAATGGTCGCAAAAACTAACCATTTATTCGGCGAGCAAATTAGTCCAATCTCTTTTCTCTCATGTTTATGTTTAGGTCAAGAAAATAATTTTGAAATAAATAAAACACTTATGTTCAGGTACTTAAGTTGGAGATATCTAATTCTACCATTGACTTTTTCGGTCTGTAAGATTATATAACTTGAAATAATTTGCATAAGTGAAAATTAAACAATATGCTCAAGGTTATTTTATTTTGCAAGCCATACATGGATATTTCTGGTGAAGGGGAAGGTTAAGAGGTTAAATACACCTAAGAAGACAAATGAATAGTTTGATGAAAACATACAATTACAAATGTGTTTGTAACAAAAACCACCAAATGTCGGTGGGCCGCAGGATCGAGTAAGGCAAGTTCAAGCTAACGCATTTTTTTTTTCAATCAAGGCAGTACAAAATACTTCAGGTGATGCACATTGATTCAAAAATTTCCGGTACATTAGGCCGACACTTGACGTAAACTATTACAAGTAATATTCTGTGCAAGTTCTTTTTGACAAATTATTGGTACTAAAACAGTCATCCATTCAATTTAATTCATGGTCACCCATTCCATTGTCTTCATTCTCACACTGCAAAGTGGCTAATTTGATGGCCATTTCTTTAATAATTCCGCCAGGGAATCTTTTCATTTTCAATGTGCTTGTACAAGAATACATAAAGCTTGTAAAGCAGGTGTTATATTCCACAAACTTCTTGACTTGCAGAAATTACAGGCCCTCAAAAATCACCCCCATTTCAACTGTCTCCATGCGTACATTGCAAGAGTAACAAAATTCAATGGCCATTTATTTAATATTTCTACATTGGAATCTCTATATTCAGGTTTTTATAATAATACAAAGGATGTAGTGCGGCAAGCAACTGTTATTTTTCTAAAGGTTTTGTATTTGCAGGAATTATAAACCCTGAAACGTGGCCCCACATTCAATCATCTCTTTTCGCACACTGCAACAGTTCCGACATTGATGCCCATTTTTTTCATAATCCCATCATAGAATCTCTTCATATTCAGTCAATTTATATTACAGTGCATGTAGCATGGTCAGGAATTGTTATTTTTCACATAAGTTTTGATTTACAGGAATTACAGGCTCTCAAACATGGTACCCCAATCAGTCATCTCCATTCACACATTACAATAGTTGATTTGATTTGAAAGCCATTTATTCAATAAGTTTGGCACCAAATCTTTTCATATTCAGTGAGTTGATACTACAACCTGTAGTAAGCAAGAGGTACTTTTTACAAACTGCTTCATTCACAGGAACTACAGGCCCTCAAGTATGCACCCCCCATTCAATTGCCTGCATTGACACATTAAACAGTCCCAAATTTGACGGCCATTTATTTTAAAATTCCACAATGGAATCTTTTCATGTTTTAAAATTTTATAATAGGATCGATGAGTTATGCTATTGAATGGTAAATTTTGACAAACACTTTGATTTGCCGGAATTATCAGCCCTCAAACATAATCCCCCCATCCAATTGTCTGCATTGGCATATTACACAGTATCAATTTTAATGGGCATTCATTTAAAAATTCCACAACAGAATCTCTTGATATTCTATGGCGTATAGTAGGATACATATGTTATGACATGCAAATATTAATTTTCTCGAACTATTTGATTTGCAGGAAATAGAGGTCCGCAAGTATGACGCCCCCATCCAATTTTCTGCAATCCCACATTGCACAGTATCAACTTTGCAGGCCATTTATTAAAAATTTCCACCACAGAATCTCTTCATATTTGGTGGGCTTATAGTAGGATCCCTCTACTATCATAATCAAGTGTTACTTTTTTCTAACTATTTGATTTGCAGGAAATAGAGGTCCGCAAGTATGACGCCCCTATCCAATTTTCTGCAATCCCACATTGCACAGTATCAACTTTGCAGGCCATTTATTAAAAATTTCCACCACAGAATCTCTTCATATTTAGTGGGCTTATAGCAGGATCCCTCTACTATCATAATCAAGTGTTACTTTTTTCTAACTATTTGATTTGCAGGAAATAGAGGTCCGCAAGTATGACGCCCCTATCCAATTTTCTGCAATCCCACATTTCACAGTATCAACTTTGAAGGCCATTTATTAAAAATTTCCACCACAGAATCTCTTCATATTTGGTGGGCTTATAGTAGGATCCCTCTACTATCATAATCAAGTGTTACTTTTTTCTAACTATTTGATTTGCAGGAAATAGAGGTCCGCAAGTATGACGCCCCTATCCAATTTTCTGCAATCCCACATTGCACAGTATCAACTTTGAAGGCCATTTATTAAAAATTTCCACCACAGAATCTCTTCATATTTGGTGGGCTTATAGTAGGATCCCTCTGCTATCATAATCAAGTGTTACTTTTTTCTAACTATTTGATTTGCAGGAAATAGAGGTCCGCAAGTATGACGCCCCTATCCAATTTTCTGCAATCCCACATTGCACAGTATCAACTTTGCAGGCCATTTATTAAAAATTTCCACCACAGAATCTCTTCATATTTGGTGGGCTTATAGCAGGATCTTTCTACTATCATAATCAAGTGTTACTTTTTTCTAACTATTTGATTTGCAGGAAATAGAGGTCCACAAGTACGATGCCCCCATCCAATTTTCTGCATTCACACATTGCACAGTATCAACTTTGAAGGCCATTTATTAAACATTTCCACCACAGAATCTGTTCATATTTGGTGGGCTTATAGTAGGATTCCTATACTATCATAATCAAGTGTTACTTTTTTCTTACTATTTGATTTGCAGGAAATAGAGGTCCGCAAGTATGACGCCCCGATCCAATTTTCTGCATTCCCACATTTCACAGTATCAATTTTGCAGGCCATTTATTAAAAATTTCCACCACAGAATCTCTTCATGTTTGGTGAGCTTATAGCAGGATCCCTCTACTATCATAATCAAGTGTTACTTTTTTCTAACTATTTGATTTGCAGGAAATAGAGGTCCACAAGTACGATGCCCCCATCCAATTTTCTGCATTCACACATTGCACAGTATCAACTTTGAAGGCCATTCATTAAAAATTTCCACCACAGAATCTGTTCATATTTGGTGGGCTTATAGCAGGATCCCTCTGCTATCATAATCAAGTGTTACTTTTTTCTAACTATTTGATTTGCAGGAAATAGAGGTCCGCAAGTATGACGCCCCTATCCAATTTTCTGCAATCCCACATTGCACAGTATCAACTTTGCAGGCCATTTATTAAAAATTTCCACCACAGAATCTCTTCATATTTGGTGGGCTTATAGCAAAATCCGTCTACTATCATAATCAAGTGTTACTTTTTTCTAATTATTTGATTTGCAGGAAATAGAGGTCCACAAGTACGATGCCCCCATCCAATTTTCTGCATTCACACATTGCACAGTATCAACTTTGAAGGCCATTTATTAAAAATTTCCACCACAGAATCTGTTCATATTTGGTGGGCTTATAGCAGGATCCTTCTACTATCATAATCAAGTGTTACTTTTTTCTAACTATTTGATTTGCAGGAAATAGAGGTCCACAAGTACGATGCCCCCATCCAATTTTCTGCATT
>CM056589.1:59698982-59721482 GCA_029721435.1 Gymnothorax reevesii | reverse complement strand
GAATTTGCAGGCGCGTGTCATGTAAATTACAATGGTTTCAGCCACCAGATTTATCAACGCCACACCACTTCTACACCGAAATCAGTGACGTACTCACTTCTAGTAAATCAGACGTGACACCTGGCTGATCTTTACACCAGAATCTACACCAGATCCTACACAAGTTTGATAAATGAGGGCCAATGAGCATCATTCTTTAAAACACCTGCCCATCCTGTGAAAACAGGAAGTACCTGAGCCAACACCCTGCTCTCAAACCCCAGTTTCAAGGGAGTCAAACTCTTTTCAGACGTCAATTCCCTTTCAAAGTAAATAAAGTTTTTGAACTGAAAGGGTAACAGCAGAGGAAGAACAGAGGAAACGGAGCCCGAGGCCAGATGAAAGAGCAGAGGTTTGCCCAGGATCTTCAGACGGCGTCTGGAGGTGTGACAAGTCGGTAATTAAAAGCCCGCAGGAGTGAACTCGTACACAGTGGGGAAAATGCAAATGTGCAGAATCGCTACACACCCCCTCAGGGCGGAGCTCAGACCCAGGGGACGTAACACATATTAATATAAGAATAAGATTTATGCAATAATGAGAAATATGGCTGACAAAATGAAGAATAATTATCGCAATCACAGTCCTTTTTGCGCCATGAAACCCCACCCCCCAGCGGAGCCTGAACAGACTGCAGGGGTTAAAGGGCGTATCGTGACATACAGGGAGAGGGTGCTGGTGCAGCGGGTGCGAACGCCACTTGCTCACCATATAGAGTGACTGTGGCAGAAGTCCAGCGCTGATAAAATCTGTCGGAAGAATTTCCGCGCCTCCTTGGGCGTCAATCGGCCTTTCTTTACGAGGTAGTCGAAAAGCTCTCCTCCAGACACATGCTCCAGCACCAGATACCTACGGAGAGGGAACATCATTTACAGACAGGGAACAACATTTCCGTAACATCATCTGTAATATCACCATTTCCGTGATATAGTCATTTCTGTAATACCATCATTTCCGTAATCTCATTTCTGAACCAACAAGTAGACTTTTGGCAAATAGGCAGTCAAATGTACATTACATCTTCCAGATTTTTTGATTAATTTATTAGACACATAAGTAATGCTGTCAGATAAAAAGCAAAAATTTCCTTCCATTACACTGACGACACCCCATTAAGACCGACAAAAAGTAGTAATTTAAAAAAATCAAGTATTTTAAGGTCATTTGAAAAACTAAGAGTCAGCAAGAGGAATTTCCTACAAAAGAAACAACTAATAGCAGATGTGACTGTTCCATCACGAGCGCTGAGACCACAGGAGTGTAGTGCGCTGTAATGGAGACAAAGCCCATAGAGATTAAACCCAACTGCCCACTCAGGAATGAGCGAACGCAGAGGGAACGGGGAAAGCTGAACTACTATCCTCAAGTCCAGACAGGGGAAAATTCGCCTCTTTAGCGAGCGGCTGGACGGTATTATCAGAGGCAGTGAGCCCCAGAAATTACACACAGCCTGAGAGTAAACAGCCACATGGGGTTAAACAGAGCATCACAAAATGCAAAGGAAAAGACCGTACATTTTAAATATATGATGCATTTATACATCAGTCCTGGCTAAAATTAGCCCATGATCAGTAACACTGCTCCAGTGAAACTGAAATATTTTTACCTTGGTTCAGACCGTAAGCAGTTTCACCCTCCACTGATACAGTAAATTGAATCTCACAGTCCCGTGTCACACAGGCGCAACAAACCGCGGAAATCCTGTTGATGCAAAAGGGTCAAACTGCGGTATTCAACACGATATTACAGCCCCACTTGCGCCCTGGGAATTTCCCCGGTATGAGATGAACAATCTGGGTTAATTGTCCTAGAACTGAACCAAGGAACAGGAATAATTTTGATCTCACTGTCTTCAGTGATTGATTGGAATTGCGCGTAGTGCACTATATCTTCTGCCGTTTCAATAAAAAGAGTACGGTTTGTTTGCCGTTTATGGAATGCAATTTCATTGGGAACTGAAATATATATTTGAGCATCAGCCGTGACAGCAGCGTTATGAGCCATTTCCTGACCTACAGCACCTGCAAGAACCCGGGACGCCACCAGGACCAACGTGTGGCGTGAAAGGCGCTCCACAAATAACTGGATTCACCTTTGGAGCAAATATGATGTGTATTTAGTCGACTTCATTTGTATCATATTAATTTTGAATGCAAATTTGATTGACACATGATATAAGGAAATCATGTTTGATATTGATATTGGAAATCACTTCATATTTATCACTAGATAATTTGATGCTAAATATCGAAATTGCGATATATTAACTTGAGGCAAAGACATGAAGCAAATGTGGCATCTGCCTCCTTACAAACGTTTTATGTTTGCACATAAGCAAGCAGGATCCAATGTGAACAAATGTGTTATTTACATTATATTCATATAACATTCACAATATCCTTCTGAGACCCGGCTATTCAATTTTGTCCTCTGTAGAGGATGTTAGGTTTTTGCTAATATCTGCACACATGTCACTTTAATGAATTCTGCTGTTCCTGAGAGAGGAAAACTGTGGCTAAACAGTGATGTCATATTTGGGTCGTGTGGCCATTGCAACTTCTTTTTCCCGCTCTTTTCAAAATGGCGGGAATCAAGTGCAGCACATTTTATGGGCAAAGGAGAGGCAAGTATGATTTTCCTCATTAAAATCTTTTTTCAATTATATAATTTGATTGATTTAGTGAGAAAACATCTCAATTGTGAACTGTATGAATTTGCAGAACAGAACTATTATATTTTAATATTGAAAAACAGCTACTTCATCAACGTCCTCTGTATGGGACATCAGGACTGTATGAACAGTGGAGGGAGGGTTAGGGTTGGGGTTAGTATGTGTGTGTGTGTGTGTGTGTGTGTGTGTGTGTGTGTGTGTGCATGTGCGCGTGTGTGCCTGTGTGTGTGTGTGTGTGTGTTTGTGTGTGTGTGAGTGTGTGTGTCTGGGTGTGTCCTGTCCCTATTTGAGATGTGTTATGTGCAAGATCTTCCTTTGCATCTCAAAGAAGTCACAATGCTTCCTAAAACTTCACAAATAAAATGAGTTGTAATGAAATGAAATTAAATGAATGGGCACTCGTTTTACATGATTTAAGCCCCAACGTCCTCTAGAGGACATTCTGTAAAATTCTAATGAAGTTGAATTTTGAAAAATCTTTGAAATGTGATCATTACCACCCCAAATCTTAAAAAATAAATAAAAAATCAAAAAAAACTTTTTATTTCTGGGTCTCAGGAGGATATAGAGAATTAACCTTTTCATGCAGTGTGGGTTGACAGTGGGTCAACTGCGAGTACAATATTCCTCTATATCTCTGGTATTCTGTGACGCAGGACACAATATCGCCCTGTAAAACCCAAATCTGCTCCGCTGTTACTCTTTTAAAAGCAGTGCACTGAAAACTCCGGCCACAGCCTTGCGCCTCAATAACTGACAGCCACAGGTATCCCATCACAGAATGCAGTTCCTGTCACATTATCACACCGTAATCTCCGCGCATGTTTCGCTCCAGGACGGCAGAGACCGATGATGTCATTGCATTTTTAGGATGAGTCCGCACAGGACTATAATCATGTGGTGTGTTACACAGTCACAATGGCTGCTGTCCACTTCCTGTTAATTACAGGCCCGGGACAGAGCGGCTCCACAGACTGGCTCTTGTCTGTGCTGCGGCAGAACACAGCATACAGTGACGTCAGTGATCCAGTTCAGATAATTACAGACCACCCCTTAAGCAGTCTTCACTGCTTCACAGTGTCTTTTTATGCCACCAACCGGAAACTCCCTTCATTAGAAGACAGTGGAGTCAAACACAGGGGTCACCTGTCAGCCACATTTATATCGGCAGAGTCGAACCGCATCTGTGAAGCTCATTCTCATGTCAAACACTTCTGTCCGCTGGGTCCCAACTCTGTTTCCCCTCAGTATTTCCTATCTTTCTCACCACAGGGTTACTGATGCAGCGGCAGGAGCAGGATTTTACAGAACTGCTACTGTGAGAGAAGCGTAATTCTGCACACAGTCCTCTCATCATTGAAAGAGTGATCGTTTCTTTACACTGACCGATCTATATGTAAATAAAAAAACAAAAATCACTGTAAACACTAATAGCAGATGGTCAGGATTTACAGCTCAAGAAATAGATCTGTTTATGACTTATGCAAACCATTTATGACCACATTGGATTCATGTACTGCAGAGGCGTATGTCGTGTAGAGCACAGGTCTGCACGGCTCACATCTCAGCTGCCCTCAACTTATATTCCACCTCCTATTATCAGTCAGTTCTTCAAACTAATACAGTCAACTTATCAATCTTCATAATCACATTTCAACAACGAGTCTGCTTTTTGCATAAAATCAATAATGTGATTGTAACCATGGAAACTTCTCTTGTGCATTTACAAACACTCCCTAGATTTAAAAACATGAGATTAACCGAATGTACAACGTGCTCAGAATCTGAAATATTTGTAAATGTAATGTCCATGACTCACATGTTAACCGCCATGTTGATGCTTACAAATAAATAATTCTGCTTTTCATGTGCAGACTTCACTTGAACATAACTGAATAGCAACACTAAGCAAATATTAATGCGATATTAACCTTCCATTAGCGAACTGCACCCCAACTGGCTTATGGGAGATACATGCAACTAAAATACACTATAATGAACGACTGAAAAAACTACATTTACACTTGTGTAAGAAGTCTTGGGCTTGTATAGCACATATTCTGCAACGGTATGAGCTGACGGACAGTCTGTCACTGCATTCTCCGAACCTGGGCTGCCTGTCGCGTATATTTCATGCGTCACCCAGCTCACTAGCGCAAACAGACCGACGGCACAAGACAGTTCTTCTTTGAAAATAACAGGGCAATACTTACAAATACTTTTTATTTTCATAGACATCGTGCAGCTTTAAAACATGCGGGTGCTCGATGAGCTTCAGAATAGCGATCTCGCGCTCCACCTGAAAGACAGACAGACAGACAGACAGACAGAGGGAGTCAGGACATTTACTGCACATGTTTGCTGTCGGAAAGGATCGCCCAGTCAGGAGTAGAGCAGGACATTACTCCCTGCCTGGAGACATGGACCTCCCTCTCGCCATCACGCTATCACTCTACGGCCCAGCAACATCGTTACAAACAACATTTAATGAGTGTTTAATGAGCGTTTGATGCAAGCGAGTGACACAAAGATGCGAAGGCTCAGCAGAGCTCGTCATGTCTTTCGCAGCACGTGTGCGTCTCTGGCTGGGCAAAGACTGTTTGGCGGCCGACTGCGCTTCTGTGACAGTGTGCGTAATTAAACATATTAAACTCACACTGTGCTCTGAGTGAGAACTCGTGCTACACTGGAGCTAAACACTGATCTAATACAGCACTGCCCAGTGCCTGTCATTATACTGTGCACCCCTGACAGCATCTCCATAACCCAAAGCTGATAGCCTACAGGAGATATCGAGGTCAATGGATTACCCAGAGTGCTCTGCACTGAGTTCTGCGGCATGCACACTGTCAGTGCCCACTATAATATCTCTCTGGCAGTGTTCCCACAATGCAGTGCAGATTGCAGACAGGCTGGCAGATGGTCACTCTCTCAAAGAAATTAACCCCACATAAATCTCAAGCATCCTCGGCCACACACACACGCACACACACACGCACACACACACACGCACACACACACGCACACGCACACACACACGCACACACACACACACACACACACAGGCAGACACATGCACACGCACACACACACACATGCACACGCCACACACACACGCACACACACACACACACACACACACACACACACACAGGCAGACACATGCACACACACACTGACCTGTGCACTGAAGAGCCAAGCCCTGCTCCACAAAACAGCACTGACTCACAGGGCAAAAAGCGTCAGAAAACAAAGTGAGGATGGCTGTATGGCACATCACCTGTGAGCCGATTCCCAAAGGTGCCAAAAACACAAAATATACCACAGTTATGCTTTTTACTGTGATTAATTCCCACAGTTCACACATGTACCATATTTCTATACAGGACCTCCCTGTATCTGCTGTGCTACAGAGGTTTGTGTCGCATTATGAAATACTAGAGGGCACTCAGTGCAGCGTAAACCTTTGCTGAGATTAAATCTGTTCTTTTGGTGACAGAATATGTTCTGGATCACTTCCAAAATGAAACCAAATCTTCCATGGATTACACCCTATCATCCTGATAAAATTTCATGCCAAACCATTCATAACTTCTTGAGTTATCCTGTCAACAGACAGACAGATGGACAGACAAACAGGGGTGAAAACATAACCTCCTTGGCGAAGGTAAAAATATCATAATGAATCCATTAATGTTGATGGCAGTCAGTACGCTTGAAATAGGTTAGTTCTTCAAGATGCTCTCTGAGCTTAACTCAGTAAGGCCATAAAATAATTAGGTTCTCTGAAAAGAGATAGATACACTTTATTGAACCCCGTGGGGTAATTTGTCCTCTGCATTTGACCCATCCTATAGTTAGGAGCAGTGTGCAGCCCCAGAGCAGCCTTGGTCAGGAGTGCTGGCAGGAGTGTTCCTGCGAGACATGTTTTTGTGGGCAGGGGAAACAGGCACACACACGAAGAGTGACATGTACGCACGCGCACGCGAATGCACTGCACAGGCGCGAACAAGTATACACATGCACACACACACACGAAGAGTGACATGTACGCACGCACACGCGAATGCACTGCACAAGCGCAAACAAGTATACACATGCACACACACACACGAAGAGCGACATGTACGCACGCACACGCGAATGCACTGCACAGGCGCGAACAAGTATACACATGCACACACACACACGAAGAGCGACATGTACGCACGCACACGCGAATGCACTGCACAAGCGCGAACAAGTATACACATGCACACACACACACGAAGAGCGACATGTACGCACGCACACGCGAATGCACTGCACAGGCGCGAACAAGTATACACATGCACACACACACACGAAGAGCGACATGTACGCACGCACACGCGAATGCACTGCACAAGCGCGAACAAGTATACACATGCACACACACACACGAAGAGCGACATGTACGCACGCACACGCGAATGCACTGCACAAGCGCGAACAAGTATACACATGCACACACACACACGCTCAGGTATACACACAATCTCCCGCGATGAGCCGCGAGTGGGTCATGTGACTGTGAATGCGGAAGCGACAGTGAGTTATATTACAATACTGCAGCACACCGAGTTTTCACCGGCAAGTTAACACTGCACACGTATCATTTCTGCACTGCAGGAACTCCCATACATGCAGGCAGCACACTGGGCCGGTGTCATAACTGCACTGTTCCACACACATCAGCATCAAAGTCACGGAGAAGAAACTAGGAGAGCAAACCCTTCACAAACAATCAGCCATATCCCACAATGCTGTGCGCTCGCTTCTGCTTAACCGGTGCCGAGAGGGAACACAGATACTGCTGTAGATCCCACCGTCTCATGAGCCACCGAACATCTCTCTCAGGGGTTCGGTATGGGGTGTAATTCGCTTCTGAAGAGGCAGAAAATTGGGAACTGAGGTGTGAGATAATCAGGTGGATTTGGGCTGATGGGATCCTTCACCCTGCTTCATCAGCTCCAGATAAGCCACCAGCATTAGCTGAGCACAGGGTGTCCCGCAATGTCACTGTGGCTGCACTGGGATCAAAAATGATGTAAACTGGCTAACACTGCGTGGCCCACCAGGAAAACTTCTGAGGCTGTACTGAGATCAGCCAAAGCCCTCTGTCAAAACATACGATACACCTGCCTGTGTGGCTTAGACTCAAGAGCAGTGCGTAAGATGCTGGTACCAGAGACAGCAGCAGTGGACAGTTAGCAGGTGAGTCAGGGCTCCAGCATCGTAATCCAAAAAAGGCCAGAACTGGTACAAGTTTTAGTTTTAGTGGAACAGCTCAGGAGAGAGGGACCGCGGTTCAGGAGAGAGGGACCGCAGCTCAGGAGAGAGGGACCGCGCTTCAGGAGAGAGCGACCGCAGCTCAGGAGAGAGGGACCGCGCTTCAGGAGAGAGCGACCGCAGCTCAGGAGAGAGCGACCGCTGTTCAGGAGAGAGCGACCGCGGTTCAGGAGAGAGCGACCACAGCTCAGGAGAGAGCAATCGCAGCTCACGAGAGAGCGACCGCTGTTCAGGAGAGAGCGACTGCGGTTCAGGAGAGAGCGACCGCGGCTCAGGAGAGAGCGACCGCGGCTCAGGAGAGAGGGACCATGGTTCAGGAGAGAGCGACCACTGTTCAGGAGAGAGCGACCGCAGCTCAGGAGAGAGCGACCGCAGCTCAGGAGAGAGGGACCATGGTTCAGGAGAGAGCGACCACTGTTCAGGAGAGAGCGACCGCAGCTCAGGAGAGAGCGACCACAGCTCAGGAGAGAGCAATCGCAGCTCACGAGAGAGCGACCGCTGTTCAGGAGAGAGCGACTGCGGTTCAGGAGAGAGCGACCGCGGCTCAGGAGAGAGTGATCGCAGCTCAGGAGAGAGCGACCCCAGCTCAGGAGAGAGAGCGACTGCCTGACAACAAAAAATATATTTTTGTCACTAGGTGTGTTTATTGAGATGTGCCTACAACTACACATGACGACAAATCTCTGGTCTGAGCCTGGGGTCCAGGGCATTTCCATCATGGCACCAGTCCATTCAACACTGGTACGTTGGTTGGCTGAGGACATTATTGCGACTGTAATGGCGGCATTACTTGCAATGCAATTTAACGGCATCTATATGATCAGATCGAGTGCAGTCTTAGATAAAGGGAACTTTGCTTACTAATTCAATACGGCCTCCACATCCCAACGCCGAGAGCTCCTGTTCGGGGCATTATCTGGGGTAAAATTGCCCAGAGAGCACGTGTTGTCTCACTGAATCAAATGCTGGGAATCTCCTATTTTAGTCACGCGACAAAGATCTGGGATGCCCCATCGAGCAATCAGATTTTTTTGTTGCGTAGTCACATAGTCGTTGTCACGCACTAGTAAATACCGAATCGGAGAAACACATTTAGCAACGCACCTCCAGTGTCCGCAGCAGCACACAGAATAACCTCCACTGCAGAATCTGGATGTGAGATCATATTCTCATCAAAGCGCCGTCATTAACGCCCTGCTAACCAAACCTGTTCCACTGCACAGCCTGATAAACACTAATCAGGGCCCTAGTCACGGCAGTGGCTTGTAACGCAGTGAGCAGTGAGCACGCTCAGTGCGCTCTGGCGCGGCAGCGGAGTGCAGACTCACAGAGACGCAGGAGCAGAGGTGGCAGGAGAGGCTACAGTGCAGATCTGTACTTACACCCGTAACCCCCGCCGAATCCCTCCTGCACACTCTACACCCCCCAGTCCTCACACTGACACACTGTCAGAGTTAAAAACAACCCACGTTCTCGTATTCATTCTCATATCTATTCTCTTAATACAGAATCACAGTATGAATGTCTCCACACAAACCTCCTCTATCACTAAGTCTGGCCTTAACGGCCCTGCAGCGTCTTCTAAATGCGAATCAGTGCACATAAATGACACATTCATATGGAACATTACATCACTGCCTCTTAAAGAGCACTGATGTCAAAACATTATACATTATCCTGCAGATAGAGGACAGTGTAATGATCCTGTTCACCTTCCAGCAAAAGATCTTCAGTATCGAGAGCAATACATTTTAAAACATGTCTCTCTCTCTCTCACACACACACACACACACAAGTATACACACGCACACACACACACGCACACACACACACACACACGCACACACACACACACACGCACACGTACACGTACACACACACGCACACGCACACGCACACACACACACACACACACACACGCACACACACACACACACGCACACATTATTACAGCAGCACAAAGCAGCCGTTTCCCTGACTGGCCCCAGCTTAGAGCCCCACATTAACTCTTCATGCAGCACTGAGTTCACAGAGTGAAAGTCAATCAGCTCTACATTTCCCATGGGGGAGTAAAAATCCTGACTTAAACTCAAGGTTGACTCAGAGTGAAGTGGTGACGTTAATCCAAATTGGCTGTATGATGGGAAGATAATTTGCCTTTCACATAACCTCCATAATCATGACTGAAGTTTGACCAACGGGTCCAGAGGATCCACTCAAAAATCGAATAGCAGCATCTGAAATTAGACCTGCAGAGTGCTGATATTAATGCAATACCCTGGCCAGCAGAATATATTAATGCAAATAAAACGCTGAAATGTCCTAAGCTGAGGTATATTAAAGACACTTCACAGAGTGAGTGAGAACAGGTCTGAGCCCTTTTTATAATCAGAAATGTGCTTTTTTCTCCTAATGGAAAAACAGCCCTCAATCATAAAACTGCACATTTTGCAGAACCCTGCAGTCACCTTGTACAACTATTTTGTATTTATTTCAGTATTTTATTTCAATTTTCAATAAGCTATTGTCTTGTAGCTTGCATTTACTCATACCAATGAACACGTTCCGTAGAAATGAAAGGTGACATTCATCGCCTCTACTTTTTAACTTATTTTATCGCGACCTTGTGAACATTTTGTCAAATACTACTGGTGGAATATGTATTAATGCTACATCATATAATGTTTTCTGCTACGCAGATGATCTTTTACTCACCAGTTTAACAGTTAGCGGTCTACAGTGTCTGATAAATGTTGCTGATGATTATATAATTAGTCACGGGTTGCGCTTCAATCCTGTAAAAACTGAATATACAGTGTTTGGTCAGTGTCACGTACAACCACGTCCTCAGTGGCTCCTTAATAAGAAAATGCTGACTGAACGCGATAATGTGAAATATTTAGGAGTTGGTCTGTCTAGTAGTAATCTATATAATCATGTTAACAACCGAATTAATTCATGTCGTAATGCTCACTATGCTCTCCAGTCTGCAGGATTATGTGTTAATGGTTCTGGCGCCGATACCATTGCTCATGTTTGTAATGTTGCTATCAGACCTGCACTTACTTATGGTAAACAATGTATCGATATTAACAAAAAGTCCTTGCTTGATTTAGAGAAAATGCAATGTACGTTACTCAAATCTGCTTTGGGTATTTATAAATTTTGCAAGAATACACCTATTTTGAATGCTCTGAAAATTTGTAAAATTGAAAAGACTCTTGATACCTCTTACCTAGAACTTCTTCGCTCTGTTTTTAAATCTGAGTCGAAAGCCACATCTTTTTATATGCACTTCATTAATTTACACGCATGTGATCACCTTTCTAGTCAAAATAATCTAGTCAATAGAACCTTCAAAGTCTGTGATAAATATGATTTGTCATTTGTTAAATATATTTTAGACGATAAATATGCAACAAGTTGTTTGTCAAAGTTGAAGGACTGTTTTCCTCAAGATGATGGTTTTAATGATAGTATAAGACAGTTATTGCTGAGAAATGACCTATATGACCGCACGGTGCTCAACTTATTTCTTATTCCTTTTTAACATATTTTATTGATATACTGTACTTGTAATTCCCATGTGCTTTATTTTTATTCTTGTTTTATTATATATTTCATGTACTCTTCTACTGAAGGCAATAAAATCAATCAATCAATCAATCAATCAATCAATCAAGCAATTCATTCATTCATTCATTCATTCAACAAATTCAATATGATCAAAGATTATTTTGGTGCCTGACAACAGGCTGTTGTTAAAAACATCACTGATTTACTCGAGCGCTGCTGTATGTGTAAACAGCAGCTGTGGGGTAAATACAGAGGCTCCTCAGTGTTGGGAGACCTGTGTTAAGAGGAAAGCTGAAAAAAACACACCACAGCGCCAGCAGATTTCAGCAGAGTGGGCCGTCAGCGGTGTGGGATGTCAGTGGTGTGGGCCGTCAGTGGAATGGGCCGTTAGTGGCGTGGGCCGTCAGCAGTGTGGGCCGTCAGCGGATTGGGCCGTCAGCAGTGTCGGCCGTCAGCAGTGTGGGCCGTCAGCGGATTGGGCCGTCAGCAGTGTCGGCTGTCAGCAGTGTGGGCCGTCAGCGGATTGGGCCATCAGCAGTGTCGGCCGTCAGCGGTGTGGGCCGTCAGCGAATTGGGCCGTAAGTGGTGTGGGCCGTCAGCAGTGTGGGCCGTCAGCGGATTGGGCCGTCAGCTGTGTCAGCCATCAGCGGTGTGGGCCGTCAGCGAATTGGGCCGTTAGTGGTGTGGGCCGTCAGCAGTGTGGGCCGTCAGCGGATTGGGCTGTCAGCTGTGTCGGCCATCAGCGGTGTGGGCCGTCAGCGGATTGGGCCGTTAGTGGTGTGGGGAAGAGGAACTCAGGTTTACACACAGACATGTGAGCAGGAGCACCGGAGCTTCATAATGAGGTCTGATCTCAGTCTGCCTCGGTTCTGATCCGCACACATCAGCACACCAGCGCGTGTTCCTCTGTATCGCTTCACACAGGGTTCTGCCCCACCTGAAGGCCTCGGCCCTGTTTAATTAACTGGTAATGCCCTGCTACAGTCCCAGGAGACAGAGATGAGATCTAAACCCAGAGCACCACTCTATCTCAGAGGATAAATACATCACACAGCAGAGGGCATCTCTCTCTCTGTCTCTCTCTCTCTCTCACACACACACACACACACAAACACAGACACACACATTTACAGCAAAGCACTAATATATTCAGAGCAGGTTTGGATTCTCAGAGCAGTGATATGAGAGCAGAGCTGAGAGTTAGAGACGGGCCGGGGGTTATGGATGAAATACCGGGAGGGGAAACCATCCTGACATGAGAACTGAACACAAACGGAAGAGGAGTTTCTGACAAACCCGCAGCCCTTTATACACCAGAGCTCCATCAGCGGGGCCGAGTCACAGACAACGGGCCCCGAGAGACCAGGAGGATGAAGGATTCCAGAGGCTCATGCATTCAGTGCCAAAATAATAAATGCACAGCGGACAGAGGAAAATATTTATGTCAAAAATGTATACAAAACAAATCCAGCAGCCATGGAATGTATTCTTAGCAAAATTTTTTATCAGGTTTGAATCACTTCTGAGTCAACCATCAGAAAAGCACAATTAGTAGGCATGAAAAGTTAAATGAAAAATTCCGATATAATGCCTGCAGAAATACTGAACACTTCATCACAGACATGCACAAGGTAACACATACACACACACACACACACACACACACACACACACACACACACACACACATACATACACACACACACACACACACACACACACACACACACACACACACACACACACACTTTACTGAACCCTATGAGTTCAGCGTATTTTGCTTAAAAACCTTAAAAAAAATCACCAGATCTGAAATAAAAATGTAATTAAATCAAGCAGACGAGCACTTCTGTGGCGAGATGGAGCAACAGATTCACAAAATGATCACACAACTAATGATTCTGCAAAAATTATGGGATGCAATTATGTCAACCTGTACAACATTCTAAAAAAAAAAAAAAAAACGGTACTAACATCTTGTGAAATTTATGCCATGAAAACTGTGACCATCCTGAGCGCAGAGGGAGCCCCGTACGGGATCCTTGCGCAGGCCTGTGTGTGAACACACCTGAGCATAAGACACAAATCCCAGCCACTGCTGCGCAGAATCAGACGCTGTAATAATTCCCAGTTCTTTCTGAAACCCTGATGACAAGGGCTGCTTCAAACAATGCTGATCGTATTCAGCACCATGGACAGCGCGAGTCGCTGTTCTCCGCTGCAGGGACACAGAACACGACGGAGCTCCTGTTCATCTTCACACCGTAACACCGAGCTCTAAGGTCTCAGCTGCCGGCAGGAGTTGGATGTGACCTGCGGGGAGAGCACTGCAGCAAACCCAGGTATAAACACTAGGACCCCTGGAGCACAGCGACCGTTTGAAATAAAGGCAGCCAATCACAAGATGAGTACAGTGAAAGTTTGGCTCAATCCTATGACCCTTCGCTTATAGAAAGTGTTATGGCCCCAATTTGTTATTACATTTACAACACAACAGCAACAGCAACAGCAAGGGATGACAGACACAGTTTTAAAAACTTAAACACATTTAATGAAAAAAACAAAGACTAAACTACTATCTACACTTAAGACCAAGATTGAACACAACAAAAACTAAAATATTTACAGTCCCTTGTTTTGGCGGGGTGGCTTGGTGATGTCCTGGGTGAGGAAAATGCTCAAACACAGGCAAAAATCCACACAAGAAACTTCATAGGTCTTGAGCAGAAATGACAGGTCTGGTCACACGTATCCTTCTTCTTGCAATTTCTCCTCCTACTTTACTGTCTCAATTCTTTTCCTTATATACTCTTTTGCAGACCCCACCCACATTTAGACCTCTTTTTTTTAATTTTCGGGGACTTGCCCCAGACATGTCCAGGACATGTCTAAACATCGCTCCAGTCTGAGCTTAACAAAAAAAAAGTAAATACTGCCATCCAGTGGCCTATATTCCCATTACAAAAGGCCAAGTCAAGCTGCCCGGTGGCTCACACGGTGATCACCACGTCGCGAGTTCGAGCACCGACGTACGCACCGGCAGGGGCTGGCAGCTTTTTCAGAGTAGCGCACAATTGGCTATCGCGCAACAGGGTTTCAAATTGGGAAGGGACTGCCGGATTTGGGTATACAATATCAGCTTTGATCGTTGCTCCAACGCCTCCTGTTGGCCAGACGGGCGCTCGCCAGGAAGACTCCGGGTTGGTTCATGTCCGGGTATCCTCCGCCCTAGTTCTGAACTTGCGAAGATTCAACCAATGAGTGTATAAGAATCAGTGGCAGACAGGCACGTGCTTCGGAGGAGAGTCGTGAACTGTCTCACTATCCTGAGTTGGCAGCAAGGGGGCGCATACGAGCAAGCTTTGTACATAGTTCCCCAATTGGGGGATTCCAGATTCGGGTGGGATTGGAGATGCCAAATTTAAAAAATAAATAAATAAAAAAGAAAGGCCAAGTCAACCACATGTTCCCACTACAGGAGTATTAATACTAGCACGACACATTGCCAACCAACCACATGTTCCCACTACAGGAGTATTAATACTAGCACGACACATTGCCAACCAACCAATCAGAAAATCCACACTGATATTACAGCATCTTTAACTCCAAAGGCCTGTCCTTGTTCGGATCGGCACTGAAATCACGGGCTCATGGCATCCATCAGACTCGCTCCCAATCAACTGATCTTTACAATGGCTTTTTCTAATGCTATTCAGCTGCAAGTAGAGGGCAATCAATGCTGGCCTCTGCTTTTAAATCCCGATGGCCGTTATAATGCAGGACCAGACTGAAACGACAGGCTCTGTACTGCCAGAGTGTAGCCTGAACACAGCAATACAGGAGGAGTAAAGAGCAAAAACAAAAAGAATCTCCTAAGATTCCCTGTGAGATACTGCCTGTGTGAAAGAGAATCATTAAACCCCTCGTCTTCAGACCAACATTATACCCAACACAAGAGTCAGCGGTGCAGAGTCGCACCAGAGACAGGAGTGACAGAGAAGCACAGTAATGACAGACAGGTAAAACACAGCACATGTACACAGCAGGTACACGGAGACCGGCAAGAAATCTCAAGGAAAGACACACAGACCCAGGGAAGCATATCAGAAAAAGATTTAACTCCACTGCACAAATATAGACACCACCAAACATAAATTTTGAAATTTAATTGCTAAAAAATTCTGAAATAAAATTTCCAAATGTCTTGCTTCACTAGAATATTGATTCCCAGTGTCTGTGACATTAATACTGAGTTATTAACCCTTAACTAGGCTCATGCACAAAAATTGGCATTATTTGTATTCTGCAAAAAGAGGTTTTTAAATGAAAGCCAGATCCAAAGTCTGATTAAGCAATTGGACCGACCTGATATAGAAGTTAACTTAAAATTACCCCCCGGTACGTTGAAGTTGGTTTCAATTTCAAATTACCCCCTCCAATTTCAGGTTACTCCCCTACATATCCAAAAGAATTACAATTGTAGCAGCAGGAATGAACTTCCCTTCCCAAAGAACTGGGATGTTTACGCCTGGAAACCGTTCAAGTACGAGGCCAACGTGTGAAAAGGACGATATTATGAGTAGGCTGTTCTACATAAAGTGGGCTAATTAAAAAAACTCCGCGTGTGGACTGCATACGCTTTAGGGCAGGGATGGGTGAGGGTTGGTGACCCTAACCGCAGGTTACGTGACGTGTCACCTATCATAGGGCCTATATGTCACTTGCGGAAAAAGAATAACTGATCAATCTTTAAATCACCATGTAATATATTGGGGAATATAAAGTGAAAGTCACAGAATTCTGTAATTAATATGCCTAAATGTCGTTGCAAGAGAACATGCATCATAAAAGTAAAATGTTTTGTAATGGTCGGTCTACAGACTTAGTTGTCTAGTTAATGGGGTCTATGTACCTCTAAACATTTTTTATCCGAAGTTTATATTAAGTTATTGGAGGAAACACAGGGGGGTTATATGGCTGGGGCGGCTATAAAACCCCAGCTGCTGCGGCACGGAAGAGATGACGTGAATATCTAAGATTTAATTTATCATTTGAATTATTGTCTTAATTCTGATCTTTTTAAACAGTGAAGAACTAAAAATTAAATAGACATCACATATTTACAATATGAGCCGGCGAGCTCAGGTGGCGTTGGCACCGTGCTGTACACTGCGGTGTTTCTCCCGATCCCGCTCTGCCACCGCGCTGTCGGATTAGAACTCGACTGTGATTTGATTTAGTTTTCTCACTCTGTGAGGGGCGTTGTGAAGCTTCGCAAAAGAAAACCATATTGGATATGAACTTAAAAAATACCGCCAAATTCTTATCTGAGCCTGTGTCCACGTCTAGGAAGTAAACGCAATAAATCGCGATCATATAAGTGTTTGATTGCGCGCAGACACAGGCGGAAGTTCAGTCGTCTACATTTTGACCGTTGATCCGTCATTACCGACGGTCATATCCACCCTGTGATGTGCTGTATTGTATTTCAGGTCGCTCCAGGACTCATGTCACCATACAATAATGAATGATAACACAACACCATTATTTAACGGTCTGACCGTCGACAACACAAAGCAAACAGCACAACATGGTGCCAGCGAACAGTAAATGTATTATTCAGATATTTCCTTAGGCGAGGCATTTTACGGCGGACCATAGGCTTTGGGTCCACTTAAAGGAATTTCACAATGTCCTTCATAAAGTCTTGAAAAAGCAGAGCAGTGAATGAGCATTGGGCAGATCTCTCCTGTCGTCACACCCCGTGCGAGATTTTCCCAGTGAATCTCTCTCCCTCCATCTCTAAACCAGTCCCAGTTTCCCCCGGGAGGAACTCGCTCCAAATCTCACTCCAACCACCTCCAGCACAAAACACCTTCCTGCAAACTCTTCACCAAAAAAAGAAAAAATTGTTAAAATATTACACCTAGACGTCTGCTAGACAAATCTACTGCTTTGCTCCATGAGGCGAGGTGCTGACCAACGTGGCGAGATGGTCAAACTCATTTTAAGATCAGCCAATAAGGCAAGACTGTCTCACCTGTTACTATTTTACAATGAAAATAAAAAAGAAAAATGATATTTTAAATGAAACTGCAGGACAGAAATGGATGTTAAGATGGTTTTAACGGAGACTTTCCCTTTTTTTATCCTCCTCTCTGGGCACAGGGAGGGGTAACAGAGGGGCAGATGGGGGGAGGGGTAACGGAGGGGCAGATGAGGGGAGGGGTAATGGAGGGGCAGATGAGGAGAGGGGTAACGGAGGGGCAGATGAGGGGTAACAGAGGGGCAGATGGGGGGAGGGGTAACGGAGGGGCAGATGGGGGGAGGGGTAACGGAGGAGCAGATGAGGGGAGGGGTAACAGAGGGGCAGATGAGGAGAGGGGTAACGGAGGGGCAGATGAGGAGTAGGAGGGGTAACAGAGGGGCAGATGGGGGGAGGGGTAACGGAGGGGCAGATGAGGAGTAGGAGGGGTAACAGAGGGGCAGATGGGGGGAGGGGTAACAGAGGGGCAGATGGGGGGAGGGGTTACAGCGGGGCAGATGGGGGGAGGGGTAACAGAGGGGCAGATGAGGAGTAGGAGGGGTAACAGCGGGGCAGATGGGGGGAGGGGTAATAGGGTCCTGTATAAAGTGTTGTTAATTGGCTGCTCATTACGCCAGTCGAATTTTTATTTTCTTTACACGCCGTTCAGTTTAATAGTCAAACATCAACTTCCCCACACGGCACTTTGAAGGAGATAAAATTCCAGCAACTTTCACAAGTTTATAATTAACACCCCTCGCCTCCAATGATCTGTTGTTGCCATGACAACAGACTCTCAAAATGCCAAAAATAATATGTCAGCAGGTAGGGTGACCTAAAGGAAAGACTGATCACATGATCAACACAGAACACCTACCACACTGCACTCAGTCGCCGGTCACTGACCTGCCATTGACTGATACAAACCTGGAGTCACGACATCGACAGCCGTATTGTGACGTGTGTCTCACGGAGAAACACTAACCTCTCAGGGAGTTTAATAGGAGCAAAAATCCTGTAACATACAGGACAGCACCGTCACCGAAGAGCCGCACAATGTGGCGTCACAAAACCCCCGACTCTCTCTCTGTTTCTGCGCACTCTGGCCCAAGGGAATTTCTATCTTTAGAAAATAAGGTTTGTATAGAGTATATAATAAAATCTGCTGACCGAAGACCTGAGTGCTAAAAGTACATGTAAATAAAAAAAATTCCACTTTGGGAAAAAATGAAAAGAAAAAAGGCGTCTCCACACCCTTACCTCATGGTGTGAGAAAATGTGATTAAAGTTCATTTAGCACTAAGTTTAACTGCACAGATAATTCAACACAAAAAAAAAAAAATCAGATTTAATAAATAGCGTTGAAACAGAATCAGATTGTGCCAACAGGATCATTCAAAGCACAAGAACCATAATCACGGCTGATCAACTAAAGAGAAAAATCATTCTGCTGTTAGTAAGGAGAAAAGATACATTTTATTCATAAAGTGAAGTTACGTTTTTGAAATTCCGCAAGTTTTCTTCATGACTCATTGATTACAACAAAAATCTCAAAATTGAATAATAATAACATCAGCTGTTTTACTCTGTATACGCATATCAGGAAAATGCCGTGATTTAAGTATCACTTGAGTGAATTTCCCTGATTGTTTCTTTCCAGAAAACGTAACCATTTTGTCATGCATGTTAGCAGCCTCTTTAGCACGTGAATCAGTTCTCATCGGCTTCTGAGGCTCCGGACTCCAGTTCATGCAAAAACGTAACTGAAAACACGCCGCTTACATCAAGACACTTCAAAATGATCTCGCTCACAGAAACCTGCCTCTTGCAAAGATTCTACCATCACCCTAGAGCAGGGGCCTTCAACGTCGTTCCCCGGGACCCACTGTGAGCTGGTTTTTGTTCCAACCGCAATTGTAATCGCAGGATTTTATCAAGCTGTTGTCTTAATTAGGTGTTTGTAATGTTTAGAGTTGTTGATTACTCTCTTCAGCAAAACTTCACAAAGAAACATCCATACATGCTACTGTTACGGCCCCAATTTGTTATGACATATAAGACAGCAAGGGATGACAGAAGAAAATTCAAAACTTAAACAGATTTAATTAAACAAAGACCAACACTAACCTACAATTTATACTACTGACCAAGATTGACATATACAAGAAAATAAATATTTACAGTCCCTTGAGATGGGGTTGCTTGGTGATGTTCTGGGACAGGAAAATGCTCCAACACAGGCAAAAATCCACAAAAAGCTTCACAGGTCTTGAACAGAATGACAGGTCTGGTCACATGTCTCCTTCTCCTTGCAATTTCTCCTACTACTTTACTCTCTCAGTTTTTCTCCTTATAAACTCTTTTCCAGCCCCCTCCCACCCTTTAGACTTTTTTTTATTCTCTGGGACTTTCCCATCTCATACATGCCCAGGACATGCCCAAACCTAGCTCCAGACTGGCTTAACAAAAACAGGTCAATACTGCCATTTAGTGGCTTTTTTTCACATTACACTATGAAGAATAAAATACACCAAAATTATCATAGTGTGATTATATCAATGCTCCAAGAAATTTTAGGTAATATAATATTTCAAACAGATCAACTTAGACACTGAGGAAATCCATAAACCCCAAATTCGCCTGCTGGACACAACTGTTTCAAGTTCTTTTCAAAAAACTTCAGGTGAACTTAATTAGATTAACGCAACACAACATTACGCAAAACTGGTTTGACTCTTTACCATTTGCTTGTCGAATAAATTTTATCATGATGTGCCAATCAGTTTTCACCAATTAGGAGCCAACTACATCTTTGATTTGATTGGTTACATTGGTTTCCCTCATTTTATGCTGTAATTTCCAATACATTGCAATGTTGGTATAATTTTTTTTTAGTCTTCATGGCAAACATTTACATTTCTGTTAACTTGTGAGTTAAGAGGGCAAATAGCTGCCGTAAACATTAAATGCACTGAAGACAAATTAACATCATGTAAAAATCCTGCAATTACAATTGTGGTTGGAACAAAAACCAGCCCACAATGGGTCCCCAGGAATGACGTTGAAGACTCCTGTTCTAGAGAATTCATCTCAAATTTTTCCATTAGCAGGACACTTTATAATGGCAGGTCTGATAAGAGCCAGTAATTAGTTGTTTGTGTATAACGTGTTTGCAGTCACATGATCCCAACGATGTGCAAACGCTAGATGAGGGACAGGAAGTGAAGGATGCGTTAGTCAGTATTTCTCTTAATTTTAGCCAGATATGTAAGTTAAGTAGCTGAATGATCGCGGCCTAACCTTTCAGGAAGTGCTCACTGCATACATGAGCTACACCTGACTCTGCTCCTCTAGACTTTAAACTGAGGTTTTTAATTTCTTCATGAGCTTTTTAAACTTTCAGGACTTGTAAGTAGCTCTAGTTTCCCCCCCAATTTGATCAGTCGTCACAGCCGTAAACAGCACAAAACCTTCACATTTAAACAGTGCTTCCCCCTGGGGAAATCACTTCTTGCCCATGCAGTCTCACTGTGACGTGATGTCATCTGCAAGCAACCTATAGGATGCTGAAATGCATGACAATAAATGAGGCTCTGTAGATTTCGGCATTGAGAACCATAGTGACAATAGCTGCAGCGACATTAACACGTTTTATAACAAATTGTTGCATGGGAGACAGATAGGGAACAATGAACAATTTAAATATACGATAATATATAGATAATTAAGCCAAAAAATTAAAATTAAAATAAAAACAAATCTAAATTAGCATCTATAAATTTTGATTTTAAGATTTTTCTTTCCAGACTGCAGTGGCTCATTAGGCCTCAGGAGAGCAGGGTGTCAGGAGCGTACAGCCGTACAGCAGAATCAGCACAAAACTGCACCTCTGCACTCTTACATCAACAAACAGCAATAAGCACCTCACCAGCGTTCCCCTTCCACACGATCTCCTCTCTCACTCTCAGTCCTTCCCTCGCCTCATTACATCGCTGTGCTCGGTGCAGCGCGCTCAACACAAATACCATCTCCTCTCTAAACAGCTCCCCTGACTGTCATCGACATCCCTCCTGCCTCAAGTGCATTTCATCTCTTAATTAACGGCATTCGTCATGCACACAGTGAGCTCCACACACTACCACATGGTCACGTGGCAGCGCCCTATCATCTTCTCTCAATTAGCTGGGCTGCATTCGCAAACTTCCTCCAAGTTGTCCAATTTAGATAGAGATGATTTTCCAGCAGATGCATGCTGGGATACCATAACAACGGAGAGACAGAGAGGGGATGGAGTGTTTTTACAGACACTGGACATGCTGAGCCGGAAAACATGAGGCATTTAACTGAGATTTTCTGGGATAAAAATGAGCAAATATGATGGTGCTAATTCTGACTGACACAAAATGTGAGGTAAAAACCTGCATTTATATCCTATGCGGAGCCCTGGGATTCTACAGTAAACATAACTGAACTGGATTAAGAGCTGAGAGCAGAACCCACATTCAAAAGGTTCAGTTATAGACCCCATGAAAGAGCATGAGGATTCATCACATTATATTCTGCTCAACTTTATCACGCTTTAACAGCACATTATAGGCAAAAGAAACATCCAGAAACACAACCTGAGCACGGATTCACGAAAGCCGCCCACACAGCTCCGCAGGGCCCAGCCTCATGTGCCTCATTAATGTGCCTGATAAAGGGATTAATCCACGGATGTTTCTAACTGCTTCGCTGAAGATGAGATCTGGTGATGCCTGTGGGCTCCTGACTTCAGGCAGTCATTACGTTTGCCATAATAATTGAGGGCTGCGATAGCCTGTCAATTTACTTCTGAGCCTCAAAAACTAAGGTGCTGTGAATAAAACAGGTGCAG
>CM056589.1:59648982-59693982 GCA_029721435.1 Gymnothorax reevesii | reverse complement strand
TGGCTAGTCTGAAAGCTTTAAATATATGACATCCATAAGGGTGCAAATACTTTTGTCTTAAAACGCTGCCACCGCATTGTTTGAAATTGAAATTGAAAGTGTGCTTTTTTTTGCAAATCTTCATAGGAAAAAATCATCTGAAATGATAGTGGATGTTGAATATTGTTTACCACAGTTTTCAGCATTCGCTGTCTTAATTGAACATCAACGTGCTCGGCTGGCTGCGTGAAACGGCAATTTTCCAAACATTCGTTACCTTACAATTTAGGCATTTGGCAGCCACCTAGGCAATTAGGCCAGATGATTTCCAGATGGATTTAGACAACAAGCGATGTCAGCATTTACAAGTGCACAGCGAACGATTGCAGTAATAAAAAGGGCCAAATATACGCTTGTACAGCCTTCATTTAACTGAACACCAGGCTCAAATCCACAAAGGAGGGGCTCACGGACTGCGGCGTGAGTAGTAAACTTCATATTTGGGGCTGTGTTGTCGGGGAAGTGAAGTTTAATTGAATTTCAGAATCCAGCAGATAGATGCCATCACTTAATGTCCTGCACTCTAAATACTGAACACAAAGTGCTTCTCTTGTTAAACCCTAACTTACCCAACATGACAAATATATTTATTTAATTTAATCCATGACTTACCATCAAATATATTAGTAAACAATTAAATATCCCAATTTTTTTCCCCCAATCAGACAGAGCAACCTGTTGGATCAACCTTAATCAAACAGCACAACTCAAAGTCTGATTCAAAAGTAGGAAATTTAATACAAGTTGCCAGACAATGTTGTACAGCGTCTGCCAACAGACAAGGGCCTGAAGCCTTAAACAAGAATCAAACAGAAACAAACAGTCAAAGAACAGCAGAAAGAAAGAAAATACCAAACTCCAGAAATTTTCCACAGTTTAAGGCCAAAATCTGAATTTCAGAAACAAAAGACAGAGTGATCTACCAGTGGAAAAGGCTGATATCAAGTTTTGAATCCACTAGACAGATATCGGAACTCCTATTTCCTTTAGTTTGGAAAAAAAAAGCATCGAAGCTCCGGTGTGCCAAAAAGCCGCAGTACGTAGGAAAGGCCAACTTTTTAATGTGGTTCGGAGGAGATGAGGTGGAGGCGCCCCTCTTCTCGGCGATGAAAGCAGACTGAGCTGATTGGTGGAGCTGAAGTCTGATGGTGTGAGGAATGGTAAATTTTTCATTTACAATCTACATCACAACAATATGCAAATTAGCATTCTGCCATGTTTGTTGATATACAAACGCTCCGGACCCCAAGTCATGCTACACAGCTCAGGCCGTTGCGCCGAAATATGGCTGCGGTCATAAGGTAACAAGAAACAAAGCACCACACGTCGCAGCGAAGTCGGTAGCAGTGGGGAAGATCGAACTTTAATGGTGTTTCATTTTCAAAAGTAGGAGGACTGAAGGGTGGAAATTGGCTGCCAAATATTAAATCTTTAAATAAGCCTGTGTGAATGAGCCTGTGCTTGTTATTAGTCCATTTTGCCTTTTTTCAACAGACCAGTTATTTCGATAACCAGCTGATTAAAAGAAAATTACTGTTTATGCTCTGAAAAAACGTAGGCAAAAGGTACAGATCTTGCCTCTGTTAATCGTAAATATAGGGAGGTCACTGAGCAACTTTGCATTTACAGCAGGAAAATGTTGGCCAAACAGAAGCGATCTCTCCACAACGCTTTACCAATGGGCCAACTACCTCCACACGACATTGTGCCTACATCAGCGCTACGTAGCTGTGCAGACTGGGTAGCCTGTTCCTGTAAGTTAAATACTTTCTATGCTTTGTCTATCAACCAACCAGGTGGCGATAAGTAATGTCACTGATTTTAACTACTTGATTGAAAATGAAGAATTGGCTCTTACGTTTTTAGTAGCAGAGCTGAGCACTATGGAATTTTTATAAAAAGAATCATGGATTCAGCCTCTTTCTGTTGAGACCAAACATGAATATTGTAGGAGGTAATGAAGCTCAGTTATCAAATACCTCAGAAAAGTTTAACTACTGCTCCTGAAAACATAAGAGGTATTGGCAAATCTAGGGCAGTATTCAGCTAAACAAAAAATATACAGACTATAATAAAGTTTAAAGAACACATAAACAAGAATCAAATAAAAAGGGGTATGTTATTGTCCTGAGCTGTCGGAGGAAGTGGGACAGGAGTGACCCTCTGCTTGACTCTCATGGCCCTGAGAGGGTCCTCTCTGGAGTTTGCGCTCGAGGACTTTCCGGCCAGAGGTTGGACAGACTAAATGCCTACAGTTAAGGGGGGACAGGACCCGTCACCAAGAAGTGCACAGTTCATTACCAATCAAATTATTTTGTCTGACTCTGTCACAACCTCCAAAACTAAACACTAGTTGTCTGACAGTGTATAACTGTGGTGCACAGGACCGTCAGATCGTACGGGATCATGTCCGAGACCGAACACTACCAGCGACAAGAACGGCTGCTCAAGTCCAAGGACGACGTGGATTCATTCACCCCAACACCGAACGGAACCGTCTGCGAGCTGCAGGCCTGCGTGCACGACGTCCTTATTTCGGCCCCATATTGACGGATCGTCACTGAAACCAGCGTCTACAGTGGGAAAACAGGCACCAGAATTGGCGACTACGACAATGGCACAGTGTCATCTTTTTTGACGAGTCACAATTTCACTTAAGGAACGCAGATGGCCGTATACGTGTTTGGCGGAGACGTGGTGAACGTTATAACGCCGATTGTGTCGTTCAAACGGACCGGTGGGGTGGTGGCAGCATTATGTTGTGGGGTGGAATAAGCTACCATCACAGAACCCCTCTCCATATCTGCAGAGGAAGGGTGAACGGGGTCTACTACCGGGACCAGGTGCTGCAGAACCATGTTGTGCCGTTCTTCAACCAACACCACGATGTCCACACGTTCCAACAGAACAACACTAGGGCACACACTGCAAGGGTGTCCATGCAGTACCTTGCACAGCAGAACATCCCCGTGCTTCGGTGGCCAGCTCTGTCACCCGACCTCTCCCCTATCGAGCACTTATGGGATGAAATTGGACGACGTCTTTCACGTCAACGCCAGATGGACAACATCCGAGAACTTGAGGTTGCCCTTGTTCAGGAGTGGAATGCTATCCCTCAGAACACTATCCAGAGACTGAACAACTCCATGCGATGACGATGCACCGCATGTATCAATGCAAATGGCAGTCACACCCGTTATTGACTTTCCTGTTTGACCCCTACACCAGTTACACCTCTCTCGTGCATTAACATTATCGTGAATGAAATTGAATGATGTTTACATGTCTTCTTAAATCATTCATTATCTCAAATGCATCATACGTATATACTTCACATATCAATCCGTGGAGCTATTCCAGATTTCGTGAGTGGTGCGTTTTCATTTGTACTCAGTATATTTGAAATTAGATTTTCAGCAATTCATGCAACCCAAACACAAGTAAAAACAGCACAGGACCCTGAGGGCAGTCAGATGTACTCTGTGCCCTGTTTCACACACCAGTGTTTCTGTTTCACTCGGAGGAAAATCCTTTAAAACTGAGGCAGAGGAAGGGTGGAGGTCTGTTCCCTCTATTATAGTGAATAATTTGATAGCATGACAGAGCTTTATTGCTTCATCATGACTTCAAAAAAAAAAAAAAAAAAAACTCCCAATGTCTCTGATGAAGACTCCAGACTCGGTCCTCACTGGCAGTCAATGACTGATAAACGTGTGATGGAGCGTAATCTGCACTGCGAAAGCTGCAAACAGTGTGTCGCATTTTATAATGCAATGCAAGTGTGAACGGTATTAAAAAGTAAAAATATCTTTCACTGGGCTCAGAGTTTTGGCAGAGACACCAGGCACATTAATTTTTTATCACCGCTGAATAATATCACAGTCACTTTTATAGTTCATCTGCTCTGATAATTTTCACACAAAAGCTCCGAAGCCCAGGAGTGTCATTAAGCCTCAATCAGAATAACGGCCACAGGAACCTAAGTTCTCCTGCAAATGTTCATTCTTTTTATGAGTATTTAGTGCGACTCTCTGTAAATCTCTTAAATTCTTACTTTATTTACCTGCCTATTATTGTATCTTGGAGACTCTTGGTGTTAATCAGTGCTTCTCATGACTCTCCTGGGGCATCTTGTTGGATCTGAAACTCCTGGGATCGTTCAGTGCCTGAGTGACACCCAGCACAGCTAAGCCTGTTGTATCTCAGTGATGATTAGTGTAGCTTCGTCAACTGTATTTCAATGACTTTCAATAACATTGTGCAGAGCATTGCTGGTACATTCGACCTTTGACCAAAACTGAATTGACCTTTCCGCATTTCTGATCATAGTGATTTAATGGAAGGTCAGCGATGGGGATAACTATATATCTTTGGATTCTGTATGACTAGATGAACAAGTTGATTTCATTTCAACAGGATTGTGACATTTTCCAATTTTCACCCCGATCAAAATTGCTGATATTTTGAAGGTTACCCGAGCTAAATGTGCTTTACGTCCTTCAGACAACCAAAAACCACTTTCAAATCTTTGTCCCTGTGAAAGTGTTGCGTTATGTTTATTCATCTACAGAACCAGCAGAACAGCGCACCGTTTCCCTCAGCCGTGTTCATCTTATCCAGGCTTTATGACTCCGTTCATGACCACAAACAAAGAACTCAAATACCAGTCAATACTTAATAGCAAAACGGCAAAGAGATGAGCTATTTTGCCTGAACTATCTCATTTGAGCTCCAATATCTGCATGTATTAATGGGTTGGAACTTGCAGCAAAACGCACAAAACACGGTCTCTTTACCCGTTCGATTGTAATCTCTCAAGATTGAGATTCTAGTTAAAGTGATTCACCATTTGAAAGCAGATGTTGTTTACTATTGGATTAGAAAGCTATATATTTTAACAAAACCATGAGATATATTTGGAAAGACAAGAGCTACTCAAAGCAAGAATCTTCAGATTTGGCTCTGCTGTCTAAATCATGCTCTTTTTTTTTTTTTTTAATTTTTGCGAATGATGCAACAAATTGATCCTAAACTTTGAAAGTGATCTCTCTACTCAATAGAAATGGCAACATTGTGAATTAGGATATAGGAGATTTTAATGGTTGACTGAGAACACAAGAATTTATCATGTATAATTTGTTATGCCCTTAGTAGCGTTTTATTATTGTATTCACAGTCATTTCAGTATATCTGGCTTTATGTTGTTGCTGACTGAGGTAACACAACTTTTTCAAAATAAACGTATCTTACGAAATATTCCCTGGTTGCTTCTGCAGTCAGGTAAGCCTGACTGGTAGCAGATCAGGTTTTATGGGAGATATGATTCATGTAGCATCTGTTCCACTGTTTCAGACTTAAGATCTCATCTTTTGGGCAGTTCTAGGGAACCACCCCCTATTGAATATTCAACATACAGTTTTGTGCTCCAAGAACAATAACTATTACAGCATCATTATGATACCTGTAACTACGGTTACTGCTCCTCCGTCACAGGGGGTTCAACATGATACTGACAGCACAGCTCAACGTGACAACAGTCTGTATAACTCAGCCTCCTTGCAGAGCTCCATGCACTGCGAACTGTGTTTCAATCTCACCCCATACAAGTCAATGGGAAAACTTTAGGTGCAAACTGCAAATGTGATATAAAATGCCTCGAAGTCGATGAAATTCCCATCATCTTGTTAAACAGAAGCAGTGCAGAGACACAGCCCTGGGTCCCGGGGGATACAGCATATGCTTGGCTGCCAGAACCAGCTCTGAGGCCAACAAGCGATTGATGCCCCCAGATCGTCTGAATTCTAAACGAATCCTGCAGAGAACGACTCAGCCGGCTGTGCAGGATAACATTCAATTAGAGGGAAGGTGTTGGAGTTAAACAGGTGGAGGGGAGATGATGCCCTTTGGGGGCGGAGAGGAGCGGAATGCATCATTACTGCATGTCTTTCCTCTCCAACCTTCCCTCCATAATTATCCCTCCATCCTCGCAGCGACTGGGCCAGTCCCAGAAAGCACCTCCACTTTAAACAGTCAGAGCTTCTGCGATGCCTCACGGACTGTCAGTCAAATTAACTCAGGTTAAACTGACACTGAACACTGTTTTCGGTTTCCCTCAACACTGCCTGGTGTTAGACTGAATGAGTCAGTACTGAAAGTTTTGCCTCCGTATTAAACAGAAGGAGGATGATCGCTCAGCTGCTTTGAACTTTTCTACATTTATCAGTCAGAACAGACTGCAGCGCTGGCAGATTGGCAGAACATGCAGGCTCTTCAAAGCATTCAATTTAATACACTTATATAAACTAATAAAATATTATATTATAATGAATAAATGCTGAGATTAACACATTTTACACACTATTTTGTGCACAATGAAGGCTGTTTCGTGTTAGCTTCATCAGTCAGCAGCACAAGCGCGTGATGATTAGCACCCGCTAACCCTGTATCCCTCTCTCCATCCCCTCATCCCTTCATCCCTCTGTCTCTCTCAGTTTCTTTTCTTGTCCTCCAGACATTGCTATTTGGTTTCATTAAAACATTTCTTGACTAATGTCCAGCAGTGAATCTAAAAATAACGCCGCCCTGTCCTGTGCACAGCCCACAGCCAGCAGAGCTGCCTGGAGAATGTTCCGGTCCCAGCACCTCCTTCGCTTGGTGGTGGAGGCTTCGGCAGGGACCAGACCCACTCGTCTCCAGGTCACACAGGTCACATAACCCAGAGAAGGCCTGGCCACAGACCCAACCAAACATCAACAGCCAAAACACAGATCAGCACCACTAACAGATCTTCTCCAATTATCAAAAACCACTGCAGCATCAGACACAGGACGAATAAACAATTAATTTAAGAAAGAAGTCAAAGAGCCAAAAGACCTATATGCAAAAAAACATTCAAAAAAGAATACAGAACACAGCAGACCCACAGCACAGACACCACGGTCTTATTCAGTTAATACAAAAAACAGAAAGGTGGCCAATTTTTACTGAAATCACAATTCCAAGGCCTCTACAAATGGTTTTCAGAGAGACAGTCATAATAAAATTAGCTTGAACTCAATGAACTAAATCTACAAGGTCTGCGTTCAAGTTTAACAGCAACAAATTCAGGCAAATTCATGCAGAGTTTTACTGCATCAAAAGTCACCAGAAAAATGACCAACAGTGTGAAATGATGAAAATCAGAACGCAGCTCTAGTAGTTTGCGTCGATGCTACTGGGGCTTGTGACTGGAAAATGAGGCCGTCGCAGGGAAGACCGCCCAACATCAGCTGCTCTCTGCTGTCCTGCTCTGCACACAGTCTGACCGTCAGTACAGGCTCTGCGGCAGTGAACTGCAGACCTGGACCAGGCTGCACCCCCAGCTTTAAGGCAGCCTCAGGAGACCCAGCAAAGCCTGAGGAGCAGTGAGATCAGGCCGTGAAACAGACGGTAATGAGCAGCGATTCATTTCACGGAGTCAACAGAGGAGCTCAGAGGAAACTATTAGAAGCACCTTGACGCAAACGCTGCTCTATATTTACAGCAGCAGAGAGAAATTCAGGCCGACTGAAAACACAAACTGAAACAGGACCATCAGGGAGAAGATTGGAAGCAAAGGAGCGTAGTTCTACAGAGCCGAGGGGTGCAGGCTGAATCTGGGAGTTTCGGGAAGCAGTAATGATGTGGGGGTGCTGGGCGGGCAGAGAGCGGGACAGGGGTCTCTCACTAAAGCCGTTTCATCTCCCACGGAGCCCTTCGGTGAGCAGCATATTAACGCTCGCTGTCCGCACGCGGGATTCTCCTCATTACCCCTCCTGCACAGATGGGGAGGGGCCACAGCAACAGCCATCATCAGCGATGTTGACACTTCTTTAAAGAGCGGCTCGGCAGAGCGACAGCGGCTTCATCAGAGTGTCTGCGCATCCGACCTCATTATACCGCTGCTGAATATTAATGCTGCAGTCTGGGACCTTCACTCTCCCATTCGCTGATCCTGCCTCTCAGCTAATAATGCGCAAAAAGGCTCAAGGCTTGTATTTGAGTCCCAATCTTTCTGGCTCCCCCCCCTCTCTCTCCACAGTGTGACGGAGGAGAGGGGATTGAAATGAGATGGATGTATTTTGGGGACGTCCCCGCGCTGAGCATGCAGGAGAATCATCCATAAGTGATAAATTAGCAAGCGAATATTCTGCGCTGAATAGATATGTTCAGTTGGGATATTTGCACTGCAGAAGTAAATGACGGATGAAAAAGAAAACTCCGGCGTACAGAAGTCAGAAGCCAGAAGCACTGGCACACTATTATGCAAAAGAACGGATATTTTTCATTTGAATAATTTTGCGGTGGGAGATAGAAGTGCCTCTCCTGAATAATAATGCTACATTAGTGAGTCACTGCATTTCACATGAATATTAATATCATAATAATAAACATTTAAGTTGCATGTGAACAAAATCACTGGATGGAACACGAGTGTTAAATATGAATGGCACTGCAGCATCGATAGACATGTCGGATATGAGTAATACTTTGGTTATCAAAGGACATTTTTCATACCGTCTGAACAAAACAGCATAATGGTCGTCATGAATTTACATTTATTACAAGAGTGTCGTAAAGTTTACTGAAAAAGTGCCAAAGATCTGAGGCTCTTTTGTAAGTAAGAGGGTGATGATCTATGAGGGGAAAGTTTCTCAGAAATATGATGGGCAACACAACCCATAATGCACCACAGGCTGCATTTCACTCTCACAGCCCCACTTTCTGGGGGACAATGACCTTCGCCAGTCCCGTTTGGGCCGGTCATTGGGTGTGGTTAAGAACAGCTGCAGGAACAGCAGCGAATGATCAGCTCCACACAGACGGGACGGAGGGCTGGAGTCAGGAACACGCCAGTCTGATGATGGAGAGCGAACCAGTCTAAACGCAATGCCCTACACCCAAAAACCTCTACCACACATCTGCATCCCCTACAGCCGAAGAAACTTACCCTACACCCGGGAACCTCTACCCTGCACCCTATCATCTCCTCCCTGTGCTAAACCTCCTCCTCCCCGAGCCCAATATGCAGCCCAGCCGCCTGCACTGTGATCGATGACCCAGCCACCCTGAGTGAGGCCTAATAAGACATGCCTAATCACTGCATGGAGATCACCTGCAGTTGCTCACGGTTTAATCGAGCGCGGGGCCACAAATCGACAGACTGGAATGTAACATGAAAATGGCGGAGCCCAGTGCACCGCAGCGCTTTTAGGCGGAGATGTGTGCCATTCATCCAGGCAGCAGGGCCGGCGGAGCTGATGGAGGCCAGAGCCCGACTCTGCACTGAATCAATCTGCACTCTGCCTCCCGGCCACAATCCACAGCGACCCGAACGCCTCACTCTCTCCACAGAGTCCCTGACAAATGGGCCCCACCGCCAGTGACACTCACTCATACAGTCTGGAGCTCAGGATGACAAGGCTTAAAATGGCTTGAGAGGGTTTAATAGCAAACTGTCCCAGGAGGGAATATAAAGAGAGGCGGGGAGAACAGCGCAGGAAGATAGATGTCAGTGTCCTTCATGCCAAAGCAGAGCAGTGCAGTGAGCACAGGAGACTGCAGTACTGCTATTATCCAGCAGGGGGCTTTACCAAGCATAAGTCTCAGTATATTCTGTGCTTCTGAAACCTGCTCCCCGCTGCAGCACAGGGGTACATGAGAACAGAAGCACATGACAGAGCGAAGAGCAGATCGAGCTCTACGACTGACTACAGGAGCCAACCGACCTGATCCAAGGTAAAGAGTCTCATTCACACGCAAGCAGACCCCCGTAAACTGACTGCCCGACGCAGCAGGAGTGGACAAAGAGAATGCAAAACTCAAACCTTTTTTTTGTGAAACACATGGACACCCCACTCATACTTTAGGCTAAATAGTCCTCAGAAAATGGTGACCCACCAATACTTCAACCCTCACAGCGCTAAATGCAGCTGTCGTTGCTCAATGATGTAAGATATCAAAATCAAAGCTGTTGAAAATCCATCATGTGGCAGCTGGTTTAAAAGAGCTCCCCTGCAGGAGCGCATAATTAAATTTATATTTAAATTTTTTTTTTTTTACAGTACTCTAGTGTTTAAAAAGGGTCAAAAATCACTCTGCAACAAGGCAGCACAACACCGAAACACTAATAACCAGCTGGGCCAGTGCATTTAACCCATTGTGGCCCAGTCATACAAAAGTTTCCTCTGGTACCTCAGTTCATAAATGAAAAAGTAAGTCATATATCTAAAATATTTCTCATACAAAGAAACATAATCAGTAAAATCATTACATATAATTTTGTGGCAACAAGAATTTACTGACATTGCCCTTATACTAATAATCAAACAAATGTGCTAAAACCAGGTTGGACTAATGTTCATTTAGGATAATGGTTAGTCTGCAGCTCTGAGCGTTACTTACAGTCCCGACAGCTGACAGTGAGGTCGGCTCAAGCACAGCTAACACAGACAAACACAGGTAAGCAGAGAGTCTGTATCTCATCTTGCACCAGCAGCGAATCCCTGATTAATGAGGATCCCGCAGTCAGCCAGAGTCAGAGACGCACTAAACACACACCTCAGCACACTGCAGTATCAAACACACCTCGGCACACTGCAATAACTGCACTGCAGTATTAAACACACACCACAGCACACTGCAATAACTGAACTGCAGCATCGAACACACACCTCAGTGCACTGCAATATCTGCACTGCAGTATTAAACACACACCACAGCACACTGCAATAACTGAACTGCAGCATCAAACACGCACCTCAGTGCACTGCAATATCTGCACTGCAGTATTAAACACACACCACAGCACACTGCATTAACTGAACTGCAGCATCAAACACACACCTCAGTGCACTGCAATAACTGCACTGCAGTATTAAACACACACCTCAGCACACTACAATAAATGCACTGCAGCATGAAATACACACCTACATGCACTGCAATAACTGCACTGCAGCATCAAACACACACACTGCAGTGTTCAACACACGCACACCTCGGCATACTGCAATAACTCCACTGGAGTATCAAACACACACCTCAGCACACTGCAATAACTGCACTGCAGCATCAAATACACCTCAGCGCACTGCAGTTTCAAACACACACCTCAGTACACTGCAGTAACTGCACTGGAGTACCGAACGCACATCGCAGAGCACTGCAATAACTGCACTGCAGTATCAAACACACCCTGGAGTGCACTGCACTAACAGTACTACAGCACTGGTGTACTGCATACAGAAATAGAACAGTACTTAGTACAATTTAATTGACGATAGAGAAGACACTAAAACAATAAAATACGAAGTAGATACTGAGATATTAAGTATGTTTATACTGCCAAAACATAAAAAGTACAAAAAATAATGATATTCATCCCATCCTCTCATGAAATGGTTTTCCTCTGAAACAAACTTCAGATGCAAACAGAACACTTACAGAGCATCACACAGGTCGCCGCTGAGGAAGGGCTGCCTTCTGCAAAGGTGCTTTTCTACAGAGAGATTCAGCACTTTCCTTATAATATTTAAACCTGCAACCTCTCCTCACCAAACTCCGGTTAGATTCGCCGTCGCACAGAACTGACTCTGGACCCGTACTGAGATAAGAGTGGCTTTGCTTGTTTACCATAGACTGTATAAAAAGATGGATGAAGCTACTGTGACGTCACCCAATGGTTTCAGCATACCATGAAGGAAGCCTTTATTTTGGCAATTTGAATTACGCCATGTTGTCATTTTGAAACCGGATGTGATTTCTATTGGACGAGAGCGAGATCCAGGGAGGACCGTGACTCTGGATCTGACCGTATCAGACGAGGACCAGAGGATAGCCACGCCCCTAAAGCATATTCTGGCTTTATCCTTTATTCTAGTCGACATGGGACCATAATTTTCAAAAATGAACATCATGATATATCGAAGGAGACTTGAAACTTGTGATGGATACCATAAAGTAATGTGAAAAATCATTACATAAATGAAAAATCAGGTGGGAAATTAGGGTCATTTCCTCATAGACTTCTATAGCATTGAACTTCTTTCTGCAACCACCGACGTCGCCATCTGCTGGCCATTAAAAAGAATGGCATTTTACGGTTCTTCCGCATGGACTTCATTTTTCAGACCAGGGTGCTGCGTCCGTCTTTTTATACAGTTTATGGTGTTTACCTGCCAAACTCCAGCGGCTCATGCTGTGTTAATGAATAAGACAGCAGACATACATCAGGCTCTTCAGAAGTTTGTGTGGAGACTTTTTCTCCACTCGGCTGCCATCTGTGTTCTTATCCCAGGCAGGCGGCAAACAGACTGCAAATCCTCGCCTCCAGGATCATTCTGGAGATGTATGTCTCACTTATGAGAAGCACATTAAATGTAAAAAATATTTCCCAAACAATTCCATATGCAAACTCACGAAGGAGACACCAATGAAAACAATAACTTTTAACATTTTTTGAGACGTATTAATACTGTGTACAATACTCTCATACAATATGCACAGTTATTTAGGGCATATTCATACACAATATGCAATATACCAGCAATAAAAGATGTATAAATATGCAATAACCAGAGCACCTAATTAAATATCAGAACTCGCCTCAATATGCCTTTATTCGCAGTGAGATAAGAGCCGAGATTATTTTATCACAACAGTGCCATATGCACTGAAGGCCTGTTTTCTGTTTAACAACTTGAAATGCTTTTACTTTGAAGGGATTTAAGGCATCACATCACAAGTGACAATTAACCCATTTAAATATAAATTGTATTTGCTGAACACAATGAATTCTATACAAGAGAGGAAAGGAGGGGTTGTTATTGAGTGTAGGAGGATTTTGCTGATGCATCACATACAAAAACATGCAGATGCTCCTCAGCAGTTGAAATAACAAGACAGAGGCAGGAACAAGTCCTGTTCAGTACACTACACCTCCCACAATCCTCGAACTACAGCCCGCGCCCAAATCTCAACTCTCCCACTCTGTACACTACTCTATTCCTCCTCCAATACTATATTTACAGGCTGGTGATCCAGCCCAGGTTCTCCTGCTGCACAGACTCCGCCTATAATGATGGACGGAGAGGCGAATCCATGATGGATCAGGACACTTATCTGGTTTCACACCCTCGACTTCCCCTTGAGTCCTGTTCATCTCCCAAACACTGACTGCAATTTCTCCTGCAATATTTCAGAGCCCATCAGTGCAGCATAACCCTGATTACAGCCCACCCACCACCCCCTCCCTCTATCCCACTCTCCCCACCAAACACTGATGCCACACAAACTTATCCTGACAGCTTTTACACTATTCTGCTCTCGGTCAGTACTGAGCTGAAACCCCATTAAAAGGTGCTCTGTCCCGTACTCCCGCGAGCCAAAGAGCCTTTTATCAGACATACAAAATATACTAATACAGCATACACATGCTCATGAATCATACAACAAACACAAGCTCACAGACAACACAACAAACATAAGCCCAAAGTTATTTAAATCAATCACACCAAACACAAGCTGCTCCTGACTAAATGCTACACTGATTCACTGACTGAGAAATTCTCTCTCTCTCTCTCTCTCTCTCTCTCTCTCTCTCTCTCCCTCTCCCTCTTTGTCTTTCTCTCTCTCTGTCTCCCTGCGGGAGCTCTTTTAAACAAGCCACCACATGATAGGTTTTAAGCAACTTTGATTTTAATATCTTACATCATTGAGCAACAATAGCTGCATTATGCACTCTAAGATTTAATCATGTGACCTGATTCTCATCATACCTCTGCTTTCAGATTAATTATGAGACTCAAAGTTAGACAGACCTGCTGACAGATGTTCCAGTCTCCACTTAAATTGGATTTTTTTTGGTCATACAGCCTCAATATTTTCATTATCAGGAAATTCATGAGCAGGGAAAGACAAATTCAACCTGTTATTGGAACAGTTGGATCCCTACGGTCAGACCTCACTGCAGGTAAGGAAATAAGCAGAAATCTGCGGCAGGATAATGATTTGCCAGCATTACATCCCTCTTCAGAGCTGCAGTGTCTCTCAGTTTCACAGGAGACACTGGACTACGGCCCAGTCCCCTTTCAATAAGAGAACACTGTCGTCACAATCCCCCGCCACGATTAAGGGCCATAACTCCGTGAATAAACATGCTTCGACATCCATTTTCGAACCCAACGTAGACCATGACTGGCTTATTAAGCATACAAAATTAGACCCATGTAACTGTCACAGTTTCTGAGGTAACTTGTCTCCAGTAAAGGTGTGATGGACAGACGGATGGAGAGAGGGAAGGACGGACGAACGAAGCTCATTCCTGTGTCTCCTGCACCAGGTCATGAAGGGGGATCCTAAAACTGCTTCGCAGCTCACAGCTGCAACCATCTCCCTGCTCCAACTCTCGTCACCGCGACGGTCACACCCTGGAGCTCACGAACACCTCCATCACCAGATAAAACCAATCAAGCACCGCACATCCAGCGAGACCACAGTCTGACCGCACCAAAAATCCACCCGATTCCACTGTTATCACTCCGCTGAATGGCAGTTCTCATCTGTTATCGAGCTTCACACCCATTCAAAGGACCGATAACAGCTGAACCAGCCGAGGAATCATAGTTTCATTGATGCTGAATTCACTGCCGAAGCCAAATGCCTCATATGTCATATTTCTGCTGTAGATGAATGTTTTCCAGGTGAATATTAGCTCGTATTCATTCTCTTAGGTGGGCAACGAAGCTATTCTCGCTGAAATCAGCATGGCAAAGGTAAACAGTCACATTCCAATGCCACAGTCTACCGAAAAGCTGAGCGGAACCGTGACGTACAGAAGACCCCAATGAAGGCTGCACTGGGAGAGAATAAGAACAGAAGAACAAGAGGGCATGAGAAAGATGTCAGCAGCACTGAGAGAGACGTTCGTTCAACAGCACACGCCTTTTTCCTTCAAAACAGACCTCACACAAAACTGAGATTTTTCCTGACGCTGGTCATGTGATTCCATGCTAGGAAAGACAGCAGGAAATTCAGCAGCTGTTCTCAGTATTCAGGACGGAACAGCAACTAACTTCATTCCCATTGTCCATTCTGATCTGTTCTTGATTAGTCAGGGCTATTCTGCAGGGAAGGAAGTTGGAATGAGCAGTAAAAGCTGGCAAACTAGTACAATCAAAGTGACATCATGGTCAACTCCTGGATAAGCTGTTTGTAAATTAGGGTCCAATAATCTACGCCAAGATCCTAATCACCTTACCGCCCATGGTCGTGCTAACGGAAAATTGATTGATTAATTGATTGGTGAGTGACACTAGAATCTCATCAAAACACATCTTTCCTAAGCTTGGCTTATCCAGGAGAAAACACTGTGCAAACAGATGAAATACAAACAATGTGAGGTAATACGGTGAGTCTAAAAACAGGGTGAATCTGTTCAAGTGAAGAGCAAATGCGGGCAGATGTTGGATGTGTTTTTATTCCCAAAATGCACAGCGAATGTATGAAAAATGGGCAAATGCCTGCAGTCAGCACCATGCAGAGTGAAGGCTGAAGTCTGTCCAACAGCAGTGATGTCATCAGAGAGAAGAGGTGGGAGCCAAAGCTCTTCCTGAGGGCCGAAACAACGCGCCTGGCAAACTGCATATCACATATGAGTCACTGCACAGTCAGGGACCAGCGCAGCACACACACACACAGCCTGTGTCACCGCTTACTACACCAGCATTTCACACACACACACACACACACACACAGCCTGTGTCACTGCTTACTACACCAGCATTTCACACACACACACACACACACACACACACACACACACAGCCTGTGTCACCGCTTACTACACCAGCATTTCACACACACACACACACACACACACACACACACACACACACACAGCCTGTGTCACCGCTTACTACACCAGCATTTCACACACACACACACACACACACACACACACACACACACACACACACAGCCTGTGTCACTGCTTACTACACCAGCATTTCACACACACACACACACACACACACATACACAGCCTGTGTCACTGCTTACTACACCAGCATTTCACACACACACACACACACACACACACACACACACATACACACACACACACACACACAGCCTGTGCCACTGCTTACTACACCAGCATTTCACACACACACACACACACACACACACACAGCCTGTGCCGCTGCTTACTACACCAGCATTTCACACACACACACACACACACACACAGCCTGTGCCGCTGCTTACTACACCAGCATTTCACACACATACACACACACACACAGCCTGGGCCACTGCTTACAATATCAGAGTTTCACACACACACACACACACACACACACACACACACACACACACACAGCCTGGGCCACTGCTTACAATATCAGAGTTTCACACACACACACACACACACACACACACACACCACACACACACACACACACACACACACACACACACACAGCCTGTATCACTGCATGCCACAACATTCACAACAGCATTCTGATGCATGATCAGGTGATGGACATCGTAATTTGACCCAAAAATCCATTTCATAAAATCTAAACATTGAAAAAAAATACTTTTGAATTCAAGTATTCAAGTAAGTCAAAATAAATCTCCTGAAAATTCACAAAGCTTATAACTAAAACTGCAGGAGTCCATTTTACACCAACTGTCAGCGAGTCACACTCTGGTCAGTTTATCGCTCACTTGAGCGATGAGTTTCTTCATCTCTCAGGAAAAGCTCACAAAATCCTGCGGTCGATGGATGAATCGGGCTGTGCAGAATCAGCACACTGAAGTATTACATAAGTCAGCTGTAAATGAGGGCTCAGGGTCCCACTGTGTAACCCATAATCTCACTCTAGAGAGCACTAACTGCACTGACACACCCATCATACCGTCCGCCATCTCAGACGCCCCGAGACATCAGGGTCACCAGCTTAAGAAAGCAGGAGAAACTGGGCTGAGTGAAACAGCTGTGCAGGTCACAAGATCAAAGGGTGTCTGTCATGAGCACTGGTGCATATCTGCTCGTGTGTGTGTGTGTGTGTGTGTGTGTGTGTGTGTGAGAGAGAGGGAGAGTGGAGCCTATATGGCCACGATTGTCCTTTTGACAACAAGCTATGAATCAGTGAGTTTTTGATCACTGTGAAACACCCATTGAAACAATAACAGCGTGACAAAGTCCCGAAAGGCGCAACATATACTAATCAAAATTTCAGATTTCAGCCTTCAAAACGTCAATTGGTTTGCCAATTTTTAGTTTGCAATTTAGCTGCGATTGACCTTCAGAAGGGTCCAGAGGTGCCTGTTAGTCCTTCTGAAGGCCATTTGTCAACTAAGTAATGAATAATTAACATTTGGAGAGACAGGGTGGGCAAAAGGTAAACACTTTAAGGGTTAACAGAAGTCTGGCACAGTTTTACTTATAAGAAGCGATGTCCCTGCTTCCCTGTACTGACCCCCTGACGCTCATCCCGAGAGGTCGGGACACCAGCATCCCAAATGATCACAGACACATTCGCAGCCAACACGGGCAGGGATCGTTTCATTAACGTCCTTGCAAATGAAAGAAAAACCGCAAATTAAAAAGCTGTAAGACTTCTCAGGAGTCGCTCAACCCCTCTGCACTGATTTTCGGAGATTACAGGATAATACGGCCGCCAAAAGCGCCACATGCTACCATGACCCAAATAAAGCAGCTCTGCTCTGTGATTGGCTGAAAAATCTCCGTAGAAACACAGTCTGAGCTTTACTCCGTTCCTCAACTTTAAACATTTCTTGAGCAGAAAAGCTCAATTGAAAGTGAAATGCTTGCAGTGGCCAATCGGCCCTAAAGACTGCAGATGGATCTCATGAGCTGTGCAGTGAATAAAGTCTGATCACTGCAGATCCGAGCTGGATCTCATGAGCTGTGCAGTGAATAAAGTCTGATCACTGCAGATCCGAGCTGGATCTCATGAGCTGTGCAGTGAATAAAGTCTGATCACTGCAGATCCGAGCTGGATCTCATGAGCAGTGCAAGTGAATAAAGTCTGATCACTGCAGATCCGAGCTGGATCTCACGAGCTGTGCAGTGAATAAAGTCTGATCACTGCAGATCCGAGCTGGATCTCACGAGCTGTGCAGTGAATAAAGTCTGATCACTGCAGATCCGAGCCTGATCTCATGAGCTGTGCAGTGAATAAAGTCTGATCACTGCAGATCTGAGCTGGATTTCATGAGCTGTGCAGTGAATAAAGTCTGATCACTGCAGATCCGAGCTGGACCTCATGAGCTGTGCAGTGAATAAAGTCTGATCACTGCAGATCCGAGCTGGATCTCACGAGCTGTACAGTGAATAAAGTCTGATCACTGCAGATCCGAGCTGGATCTCACGAGCTGTACAGTGAATAAAGTCTGATCACTGCAGATCCGAGCTGGATCTCACGAGCTGTGCAGTGAATAAAGTCTGATCACTGCAGATCCGAGCTGGATCTCACGAGCTGTGCAGTGAATAAAGTCTGATCACTGCAGATCCGAGCTGGATCTCATGAGCTGTGCAGTGAATAAAGTCTGATCACTGCAGATCCGAGCTGGATCTCATGAGCTGTACAGTGAATAAAGTCTGATCACTACAGATCCGAGCTGGATCTCATGAGCTGTACAGTGATTAAAGTCTGATCACTGCAGATCCGAGCTGGATCTCATGAGCTGTGCAGTGAATAAAGTCTGATCACTGCAGATCCGAGCTGGACCTCATGAGCTGTGCAGTTAATGAAGTCTGATCACTGCAGATCCGAGCACCACAGTAAACATGATCTCGGCTTCTCCCGCACCTCCGGCAGCTGACACACCCCCTCACTCCTGCTGACGCCTCTGAACCATCCTCTCCGGTCCAGCTCACTGCCGACCCCAGGCTGACCTAAACAGCCAAAGCTGGATGGATAAGTTGCAAATGTTTTTAACAACAACAACCTCAGAGATTTTATGAGGATAAAATTATACTGCAAAACCCAACATGTGTTACAGAGTAAATGAAGCTTAAGATTTCACGCCCAGCGCTAAACTGCAGCCCCTCCGGGCTCTTCCCCACCCCGAATGTGACCCTGTGACCCCAGCGGCTGGTACTGGGGCTGTGTGATGCGTTTAGAACAAACTCATACATCCTGAGGATACAGTAGAACTCAGTACAAAATATACATCACATACTCATATCCAACAGCCATCTGCAAACCTCGGTGTAATTCATCCAATTTTCAAATCCAAAATAATGCGATCATCTTGCTTTGACCAAAATTTTTAACACAAGAAACAGGAAGTCGTTGAATTAGGCCACACAATTTTACTCCTTTAGCTGAGATGAACTTTTTAATGTAGAATATTGCCAGTTAAACCTTTATTGGTTTTATTTTACTTAAGATAATTTGTACGTGTACAAATGCTTTTGACTCTTATGGTTTTCAGAAAAATAAGATACTAAATAGAAAGAAAACATACTAACATGAATGAGTGCAGTTTGAGAACATGTTTGAACTGAAGGCATTGATAATTCATTGTTTAATTTTTATGACCCCTTTTTCAAATAAGTCCGCCCAAGGTGGTCTACTGCATCTTCCAGTTTCCCTGACAATATGAACCGTATGTTGGCAAACCATGTTGATATAACGCTGAGCACTTTACCGCTCAGGCGATTAACCCCTGCATGGATTCCACGAGCAGCGGCTGAAGTAAAGTTATCAAACGCTCATACCATAGAGTACAGTAATGTAACATCCACCATAGACACTAAAAGTGGCATCCGTTTTTTTTATTTTCATTACCCAGATACGCACCATAGACACCACAGAAAACTGCAACCGCATACCTCCTCGTTTGTGAAAACGGCCAGAGGACGGTTCCCTGGGAAAGTCATTCTGCTGCTGAGGCGCGATGTGGGCTGTTCACACTGAATCCGTGCAGCTGCTCTCATTCTGAGGAGATGAATGATCCCTCCTCCCATTCAAAAGAGCTGTTATTCAGCAGAGCTGCTGCGCACACACCGTCTGGATCCTGAACACTCTCACACAAGCCACTTGGGCATCGCGTAATCAAACACAAGCGAACACCGGAGACAGAGGGAATGAGAGCAGAAATCAATACTGTGTGGCACAGAGAGAAATCTTGTTTGGGAGGATCCTGTTACCAGCACTTTGTAAAACAGCAGCAGGCAGACACTTTCACTCCCTCACTTTACGCTCAACATTCAGATAACAAATCAATTACCTCGCTCAGGCATGTCATGTGACCAGCGATAGGGCACATCACAAAACTTAGGGAAGCTGAGGGCGCAGACAGTGAAGGGGGTGTCCTCGTGCCGCATTAATCCCAACCACCCATTCTGCACAACACACAATCACTCACAATCACACACAATCACTCACACAATCAAACACACAATCACTCACACAACCATACACACAATCATACACACAATCACTACAGATGACCTGCTCAGGGTCCGTCAGCCCTTCATGCCCACTGTCGTACCCAATGTTCACAACTCCATGGTGACGTTCAGGTACACACAATCATACACACAATCACACACAAAATCATACACACAATCACTCACAATCATACACAATCACTCACACAATCATTCACAAAATCATACACACAATTGCACACACAATCATACACACAATCACTCACAATCATACACACAGTCACTCATACAATCATTCACAAACTCATACACACAATCAAACACAATCATACACACAAGCACTCACAATCATACATACAATCACACAATCACTCACAATCATACACACAATCATTCACAAAATCATACACACGATCACTCACAATCAGAAAAACAATCACTCACACAATCATACACACAATCACTCACGCAATCATTCACAATATCATACACACAATCACAATCACACATACAATCACTCACACAATCACTCACAAAATCATACACAAAATCACTCAATCATAAACACAATCACACACAATCATACACACAATCACTTGCAATCATACACAAAATCATACACACAATCACTCACACAATCATTCACAAAACCATACACACAATCCCTCACAATCATACATACAGTCACTCACACAGTCACTCACAAAATCATAGACACAATCATACACGCACTGGGCTCTATTTTTATGCCTTTGCGAATGGAAACACACGCAGCAGTAATCTTATACACAATTTCTCTGTCGCAAATAGCATATTTATCGCCTTCGCCCAGTTTGGTAGCGTCCTCCAGAAAAATAAAGGTGTTTGCATCTCAAGGTTGGGCAGTGCAGAAGGAGGCGGGTCAATGTTTCGTGTCACAGACCTCGTTTGGGTTTTGACTCACCTAAATCACCTTCTTATAACGCAAGCGCTGGATATCGATAATTTCGTTGGACTGAATTGCTGCTAGCGGAGCTGTTCACATATCAACATATATTGTTTTCTTTCCATTTTCATTTTTGTTACGTACCCCATAAATAATGCCTACAAAATCTTGGTGAAGTTTAAGAAGAAGGGGCTAGTGAAGGGGCATTTTTATGCACATGAATATTTTCTTAGTGTGGAGGGAAATATGAATAATTAACTTTAGTACCACGAGTGCCATTTTGTACATGGTTTTAATCGCTCATATCTTTTTATACAAAATGCATTACCTACTGAATCAATCTCTATCTCCCCAAATGTCTCATTGCACAGGAGATGTTTTCAGAGGGCTGGGGGAGGCAGCGCAACGGAACTCACGTGTTTGTTCTTCACCTGACAAAATTTTCTAGGTTATTAATCCACTGGTTTTAAAGGTAATGACGGCAGATAATTTTATTGGCCTTAATGGAATCAAATCCCTGCCCTGCCCATTTGTTCGAGTCCGACTCCTTTGACAACGGCACCACAGCTGCACGATGACCTCCTGTAACAAAATTAATGGAATGGAGTTAGGGACACCCTTTTTGATCTGAGATGCCGTTAGTACTTGTGTTTGCTGACTGTTTATAAATGGTAAAAATAGGACCTGCAGACACTTTGACTGCAAACAGCGGCAGAGAGAGCTGACCCTTCCCCAGCAGTGGGCTGCAGGGTGCGAGTGAAGCTGAGAAACTGTGCTATTTTTAGCATTTCATTTCACACTCAATCTACTCTCTCTTCTTCTCGCTTTCCTCCCGAGTAATCGACATGTCCTCACACCCACTGCTGCAAAGGAGTCCTCTGCACTCACATGTTCACCCTAAAACCGAACTGCTCACAGGTGTTACTGACCTGTGTCCTGCCCTCCATATCAGAGCACCTGCTGGACATTTTACCTCCTGCTGCATTAGCAGCACCAGCTGTGGCCACATATATTTTCATTGTTTTTATTTATCTCTGTGTCTTTCTGCTTCAACAAACAGAAGTTTCCACACATTAAACAAACACAAATTCACAAGTATACAGATACACACAAACACAAAACAGACAGCAGACACAGGCACAGATTAAATAGGCATACACAAGTGTACACACACACACACACACACACACACAAGGAAGGATTGATGTAATAGGCGAGGAGGGGGTGTAGCACTCTATGTGAACGAAAACATTAACGTACAGGAAATTCCCGAAATTTAACATTCCTTGTCCTGTGAAGATATCTGGGTCAGGCTCATTGGCAAACATGAGACAAGTTTAAACATGGGAGTATGCTATCGAGCACCAGCTTTGGACAGTACAATCTATTTAGGAGGATTATGCAAGCTTGTAAAGGTGGAAGGAATATTATTATGGGAGACTTAAATTATCCTGGTATCGATTGGGAAATGGTGAAAGGACAGGGTAGGGGGGAGGAAGAATTTCTAGATGTTATAAATGATAATTTCTTGGTGCAGTTTGTTAATAAACCTGTTTTTTTTTGTTTTTTTTACTGTTGTTTTTGTGTTGTGATTTTACTATGTGTCTTTTGTATTTGTATATTTATTATTGCTTGTATTTTACTGTTTGTGTTTTTTGCACGTTTTTATACTGTGAAGCACCTTGTGAGCTTTATGTCCTCTGTGAAAGGTGCTATAGTAAATTAATTTTATTTACTTACTTACTTACTTACAGAGCGAAGGCAATTTTAGACTTAGTGCTCTGTAATGACCCAGATAGAATTATCAATGTTGAGATACTGGAGCCACTTGGGACAAGTGATCACTCTGCTGTTAATTTTTATGTGTCATGGGAAGTTAAAAAGGTGTATTCAAAAACAAAAATGTTCAATTTTAGGCGAGCAAACTTTGACAGGATGCGCTCATATCTAGGTGAAATAAAATGGGAGACACTCCTGGACTGTGAGATTTGAAAGATTTAAGGGGGTTTTACTTGAATCACAATACAGATTCATTCCAAAGGTGTCCAAAAGTAAGCTGAAAAAGCAGAATCCTCAGTGGATGACCAAAAGTATTTGTAGGATTTTGAGGGAGAGGAGGAATCTTTATAAGATGTACATGAAGGATAACAATGAGAACACTAAGGCTGAATACTGTAAAATGCGGGCTGTGGTCAAAAAAGAGCTGAGGAATGCTAGAAGACTGTATGAAAGACAAATTGCAGAGGGGGCAAAAACTAACCCTAAGCGCTTCTTTCAGGACGGTAGTAGAAAAAGGAAAGTTAAAGAGCAGGCTCTAGAGAAAGTTCAGAGAAGAGCCACTAAGCTTATTCCAGGTATAAAAGATGAAAGCTATGAGAAGAGGCTGAAGATCCTTAATCTCTTTAGTCTTAGGAAAAGGAGACTAAGGGGTGATTTGATTGAGGTCTTTAAATATGTTAAAGGGATTAACAAAGTGAATCATGTAGGATCCCTTCGACTAAGTGTTGTGAGTAGAACTCGGGGTCGCAAATGGAAGTTGACCAAAGGTAAATTTAGCATTGATGTTCGGAAATACACAAACTAAATTTAAAACGATATAGTTTTCAAATATAAATCAAACAAAATCTATAAAATCTATATAAATCAAACAAAATTTTCTCCATTTTCAAGGCACAGAGAATGCATGAAATACACTGTGTTTGTTCCAAGGCTGGTAAATTTGATTTCAGCTGAATTGCCTCAAATTCACAATCATATAACCCACAGTAATATGGGTGTAGGTGTTTTGGGTGAGGTTTTACCACTGGTATGGACTAAGACCTAAAGAGAACCCTCAGTGATGCTCATACGTCCACAGCACGGGACCGAGGGGAGGCTGCGTCACAGCGCAGCTCAAGAGGCTATGTGTGCAGGCTGTGTGTGATCCGAGAGCTCAGAGGCGCCGCGCACAGGGCACCAGCTGGGACAGCATGTATAACAGCATTGCCGCTGATCTTCAGCCCATAAATAAAAGATAAAAGCACAGAAGAGACATCCCATAATACCCGCCAGGCTGATGGAGACCCAGAGAGACCCCGACATATCAGCTCCGCTCCCTCCACAAGCCTTCATATCTGCATTGAGTTTATCTCCGGATGGACAGTTTGCACAGCTCTTCATAAGGTAAGAGAGGGAAATCTGAATGTCCACAAAAAATATGCTGCAAAATCACCTCACAACATGCTGAGGAAGGAGTCTGAAAGTGCAGGATCAAATCAGGCCAGAGCTGATGATTATAACATCCCTGAGCTGACAAACACTCTCCGAACACCAGCCCAATCCCGTATGACTGTAGGAACGTCTTTATACAGCGGCGCAGCGGGAGCAGAGGAGGCGTACCCACCCCTCACACTGTTCAGGTGATGCTCAGATTCATCAGGGCTGGCCGTAATCCTGCCAGGGTGCGTCCCAATGAAATTGATCCCAATTATCAATTAAACTATGTTTGATCGGTTGACTAAAGGGGCGATTACTTTTTCATATGAGGTCAGAAATGATTGAATTTTTTGTTCAAAAAATAAAATAAAATCAGGTTTAAAATGCATTTTGTATTTTACTTGGGTTATATTTGTTTCATATTTAAATTAGTGCAATAATTTGAAACATTTAACTGTGACCAATACGCAAAAATAGACATCGAAAAACGGCGAAAACTTTTTCACAACGCTGCAGTACAGTGGTAAAGTACATCTTTAATCATCTGATTTCATAAACGGCCCTGGTGCCACCCTCAATATCTGGCACTTTGACATTCCTGAGCGTCAGAGAGTCCCACAGTCCGACACGTCTGTCTGTCCCTCTGGGCATGTGCAGCTGCGGAGGGAGTGCAGTGTAAGTGCCATAGGATAGAAGTGAAGAAACACGAAAAAACTACAATTACAAAACTGAACGGGAAGTTTTAATTTTCCATCACTCCCGGCCTCAGTACTTGTTGTACATTAATATGAATTCAATTAAATTAGCGCATAAGTGGATAAGTGTAGATACTGTACGGTAAAAAGCAGAGTGAGAGCGTTACAAAGCTGGCGGTCACAGCTGAGAACTGCTCTCTCTGCAGAACAGCCTCTGTTATTTCATCCCTCGCTCATCCCTGAGCGACTGAGGGAAGAGAGGAACAACAGTGGTGGAGGACAGAAGTCAGTCAGTCAGCCGAGTCGTCAGACGATTTGTTAATTGAAAAAGAACAAGGGCTGGAGTGGTTTCCCCCCTCTCTCTCTCTCTCTCTCTCTCTCTCTCTCTATCTCTCTCTCTCCCTCTTTCTCTCTCTCTCTCTCTGTGTCTCTCTCTCTCTCTCTCTCTCCCCTTCCTCGCTCTCTCTGCATTGCTGGAATGGTAGTTTGAGGGAAATTTGTGGGGTGTGAATATATTCCCCCAACATCTGTGTGGCCCTCCTTTCAGTCTCCTGCAAACTGGGATCCGTCTTCATTAAAGTGCCACACGTAGGACTCAATACGGAACTTTCCGTCACAAACGCTGCCAGTGAACAGCCTCTGCAGCCGTGTCAGCAGCAGAACTGGCTTTGCAGCATCATTTTTCCTAATTTATTAACAGCCGCCGCACCAGAGAGTTTGCTCAGGAGAGTCCTGACTCATCCAATCGCCTTTTGTCTTGAAAGCACCAACTCCTGTTACACCACATGACTGCTCATCAAACAGCAGGGCCTCGACTGTGCCTCCAGTCCTGCGGTATCGCCCTTGGAAATGAGAATGGAATCATATGTCTTCTGCCATGGTTATCACCAAACACACACACACACACACGCACACGCGCACGCACACGCGCACACACACTTACACACGCACACACACTAATGAGCATGCAAAAAGAGGGATAGGTCAGGTGATAGATGTACCCACTAATAGCGGAGGTCGCCCAATGATGAAGCTAATGTCTCCCTGCTCCTTGGTGCGACATTAATGACGCATTTGTAAGGAGAAGCGCAAGTCAGGAGCCCAACATACTGGGCGGCCTAAAATTAGACACAAAATCAAGGTCAAGGAGAAATACCTGAACAACATGGAATTACTGAGCTTTCAATGGAGATCTTCCACAATCAGCGCACATTATGGAGTAGTGCGGGTTCGCAGATCTCCACAGCAGTTAGGCCAATTATGAGAAAATAACAGAGGACAAAAACACAACCAAAACAAATTTAAAAAAGTGCTCTGATGCAAGCTCGGTTTAACGTCTCATCTGAAAGACGGTGTCTCCTTCAGTACAGTGTCTCCATCACTGCACTGGGGATTATTCCACCAGAGGGAAGATCGCCACCTACTGGCCACCAACAGCCACGGGCTGGAGCTGATTGAATGTTGGTATAGTCCAGGAGCCACAAGGGTGAATCTGGTTTTGTTGAATAAAGTTTTTTCTCTCTTGTTTCTGGTAGGCTGGGATGTGCTGATCATGAATCAGGGGGCAACATTTCACACCTTTTGGGCAATTTTAGACATTAACCCCTTCATGTCCAACACGCCCAAATTATTAGAATGTGGGAATTTCCTACAATTCCATGGTATTAATTCACATGAAACACATCAAATTTGTGAAACTTAATGTTTATTTATACAGTGCTTAATGCTAGATGTCATGAATCCCAATAGAACAGAATTAACCCTTTTGGCATTATTACAAAGCAAATTATCATAATTCTGTCAGCATGACTTTGAATACCCGAAGTATAGAGGGAAAAATAATGCAAAATGTGGAAGACAGGAATATAAAGTTTCTACCTACAAAACCCAAAACCAGTGAAGTTGGCACGTTGTGTAAATCGTAAATAAAAACAAAATACAATGATTTGCAAATCCTTTTCAACCTATATTAAATTGAATACACTGCAAAGACAAGTTACTTAATGTTCGAACATGTAAACTTTGTAATTTTTTGCAAATATTAGCTCATTTGGAATTTGATGCCTGCAGCATGTCTCAAAAAAGCTGGCACAAGTGGCAAAAAAGACAGAGTTGAGGAATGCTCATCAAACACTTATTTGGAACATCCCACAGGTGAACGGGCTAATTGGGAACAGGTGGGTGCCATGATTGGGTATAAAAGCAGCTTCCCTGAAATGCTCAGTCATTCACAAACAAGGATGGGGCGAGGGTCACCACTTAGTGAACAAATGCGTGAGCTGATTGTCGAACAGTTTAAAAACAACATTCCTGAACGAGCTATTGCAAAAAATTTAGGGATTTCATCATCTACGGCCCGTAATATCGTCAAAAGGTTCAGAGAATCTGGAGAAATCACTGCACGTAAGCGACAAGGCCGAAAACCAACATTGAATGCCCGTGACCTTCGATCCCTCAGGCGGTACTGCATCAAAAACCGACATCAGTGTGTAAAGGACATCACCACATGGGCTCAGGAACACTTCAGAAAACCACTGTCAGTAACTACAGTTCATCGCTACATCTGCAAGTGCAAGTTAAAACTCTACAATGCAAAGCGAAAGCCATTTATCAACAGCACATAGAAACGCCGCCGGCTTCGCTGGGCCCAAGCTCATCTAAGATGGACTGATGCAAAGTGGAAAAGTGTTCTGTGGTCTGACGAGTCCACATTTGAAATTGTTTTTGGAAACTTTGGACGTCGTGTCCTCTGGACCAAAGAGGAAAAGAACCATCCGGACTGTTATAGGCGCAAAGTTCAAAAGCCAGCATCTGTGATGGTATGGGGGTGTATAAGTGCCCAAGGCAAGGGCAAGTTACACATATGTGAAGGCACCATTAATGCTGAAAGGTACATACAGGTTTTGGAGCAACATATGTTGCCATCCAAGCAACGTCTTTTTCACGGACACCCCTGCTTATTTCAGCAAGACAATGGCAAGCCACATTCTGCACGTGTTACAACAGCATGGCTCCGTAGTAAAAGAGTGCGGGTACTAGACTGGCCTGCCTGTAGTCCAATCTGTCTCCCATTGAAAATGTGTGGTGCATTATGAAGCGTAAAATATGACAACGGAGACCCCGGACTGTTGAACAACTTAAGCTGTACATCAAGCAAGAATGGGAAAGAGTTCCACCTGAAAAGCTTCAAAAATTGGTCTTCTCAGTTCCCAAACGTTTGCTGAGAATCGTTAAAAGGAAAGGCGATGTAACACAGTGGTAAAAAGGCATCTGTGCCACCTTTTTTGCAATGTGTTGCTGCCTTTAAATTTTAAGTTAATTATCATTTGCAAAAAAAAATAAAGTTTCTCAGTTTGAACATTAAACATATTGTCTTTGAAGTGTATTCAACTGAATATAAGTTGAAAAGGATTTGCAAATCATTGTATTCTGTTTTTATCTACAATTTACATAACGTGCCAACTTTACTGGTTTTGGGTTTGTATTTGTCAAAGCCCAGAAATCCAGCAAACACATATATTATGTTTTCACAAGGCAGCAATGTTGTACTTAGAGCTACGACTGCATATGTGCTGCACGTAACGCAATAAAGTGCACATACGTGACACACACAGTTCTCTCTCTTCTCAGCTCCCAAGTTAAGAGACTCAGTGTCTCTCACAGCCGCCTCCTCTGCTCCAAATAAATAAGCTCCACTTGTGTTATGATGGACTGCATCACAGGCTTAGAAGCTTCTGGAAACAAAGAGGATCAGCAAAATAATCCAGGACAATAAAGCAGCACTAACATCCACTGCAGCACACACACGCACACACAGGCACACGCACACACACACACGCACGCACACACACACGCACACACATACAAATAGACATGTACACATACGCACACACAGTACACACACACATACAAATAGACACACACACATACACACACACAGAGACACACACACGCTACACACACACATACAAATAGACATACACACATACACACACACATACGCACACACACACACACACACACACACACACACACACAGACACATAAACACACACAGACACACACCCATAAATGAACACTAGTATGTTTTATGTTGTCAGTGTGTCAATATGAGAGCCCAGGGTCGCCATTTGCTGCAATTATTATTTTAACCACAATTTGAAAAGTAACACCTTACTTATGGAAATCAGGTTAAAAGTAACACCTCACCTGCAGGAGATCAGATTAAACAGTGCAAGAGGCCTCAGAAGATATGAACGTCTTTATGTGCTGCTGAGTGTCAAAATGCAGATTAAAGGTCTCGTTTCTTATCAATAAAGGTCACTGCTTGTCAAGAAATTGTACATCACTGGAAAATCACTGCAGGCTAGCAACATTAAGGGGATCATCATTCGAAGAGACATTAAAATGTTTCATGATAATGAGTAATAACCACAAATATATGTAACATAACATAACATGAATGGCAAGAACAGGCCTTTCAGCCCAACTACACTCGCCAGTTTCTTTATACTATTGTGAATATATCCCTTCAGATACTGAATGACTCAGTGGTATCTAGCTTTAGGTCAAACCTGCTCTTGAAAACCCCCAAGGTCTCTGCCTCAACAATATGGTCAGGCAAGCTATTCCACATTGAAATTACCCTTTGGGTGAAGAAATATTCCCAAATATCAGTGCTAAATTTACCTTTGGTCAACTTCCATTTGTGACCCCGAGTTCTACTCACAACACTTAGTCGAAGGGATCCTACATGATTCACTTTGTTAATCTCTTTAACATATTTAACCCTCTCCAGGCTCATGTTGCAAATTTGCAACAATAAATCAATTGATGACTGATAATAAAATATAAAGACCACATGGGAAATGGTTTGATAAAGTTACCCTTCCAGCTCAGTATTGCAAAAATACTTCATTAGTTCCACCTGCAGCCACTAGTGTATTAGAACATTTCTCCATGAATGAAAGATTTTTCATATCTCAAAATAATAAATTGGGCTGGAGAGGGTTAAAGACCTCAATCAAATCACCCCTGAGTCTCTTTTTCCTTAGACTAAAGGAAGCCTTCATCTTTTATACCTGGAATTAGCTTAGTGGCTCTTCTCTGAACTTTGTCTAGAGTCTCCATATCTTTCTTAAAGTATGGTCCTCAGAACTGTACACAATACTTCAGATGTGGTCTGACGAATGTGTTGTACAAAAGAAGCATCACCTCCTTAGATTTGTACTCAATACTTCAGGCAATCCTAGCATCCGATTAGCTTTTTTAACTGCTACGGCACAATGGCTAGAACATGTGAGGGTTTGGTCAACAATCACTCCCAGATCTTTCTCGTGTGCAGCACATTCCAGTTTTAAACCTCCCATAAAGTAATCCCGTCTAATGTTTTTATTACCTACATGTACAACTTTACATTTTGCTAAATTAAATTTCATCTGCCACATTTCTGCCCAATTCTGGATTCTATCCAAATCATCCTGAATCACTTTAGTGGACCCTAAACTATTTGCCAACCCCCCCCCAAACCCCCCCACCCAAATTTAGTATAATCTGCAAATCTAACCAATCTGCTCTCAATATTCCTATCAAGGTCATTAATGTAGATGAGGAACAGCAGGGGTCCCAACACCGATCCCGGGGGGACGCCACTCCCCACCATGCCTCAGATGAGATACCACTGACCACTACTCTTTGTGTTCTGTCCTGTAACCAGTTTTGAATCCACTCCAGAATACCTCCTGTAACTCCAATGGAGCTCATTTTAAAAATTAGTCTCTTAAGCGGTACTGTATTGAATGCTTTCTGAAAATCCAAGTATATGATGTAATAAGCCATGCTCTGGTCATAAGTCCTGGTGGCCTCTTCAAAAAACTCCACAGGGTTTGTTAGGCATGACCTTCCCTTCCGAAAACCATGTTGGCTATAAATAATGGCCCTCTTCAGTTTGCATAGAACTATAACGATCAATTCAATTTCGGCTTTCTCCTCTTCTCTGGTGACGTTTTAGAGCTTTCTGCTCAAGATGAGCAAAATACGATGTGTGATCGTGTTCAAGTCCGCTGTGGATCATTTCCGCCAAAGCGGTCTGTCTTCGCAGTTGGTCTCAAAAGTCTTGTGATCAATACCAAAACTGATGAAGTCCCTTTTCGCGACATCTTTCTATTGAAGGAGAGGACGTCCACGTTTCCGCGATTCTTCACTCAACTCTCCATACAGGGTTACTTTTGGCAGACGCTGGTCAGTCATCCTGTAAACATGGCCAAGCCAGCAGAGGCGTCTGTGCTTCAACTTGCTTGTCAGAGGTTTTGCGTGACAGCGATCCAGAATCACAGCATTTCTGACTTTATCTTGCCACCGTAAACCAAGCTTACTTTTGGACACCTTTGGAATGAATCCGCACTGTGATTCAAGTAAAACCCCCTTAAATCTTTCCCACATCTCATTTACAGACTCACAGTCCAGGAGTGTCTCCCATTTCATTTCACCTAGATATGAGCGCATCCTGTCAAAGTTTGCTCGCCTAAAATTGAACATTTTTGTTTCTGAATACACCTTTTTAACTTCCCATGAAACATCAAAATTAACAGTAGAGTGATTACTTGTCCCAAGTGGCTCCAGTACCTCAACATTGCTAATTCTATCAGGGTCATTACAGAGCACTAAGTCTAAAATTGCCTTCTCTCTGCTAGGTTTATTAACAAACTGCGCTAAGAAATTAACATTTATAACATCTAGAAATTCTTCCTCCCCCCTACCCTGTCCTTTCACCATTTCCCAATTGATACCAGGATAATTTAAGTCTCCCATAATAATAGTCCCTCCTCCTCTACAAGCTTGTGTAATCCTCCTAAAAAGCATTTCATTGATTGTACTGTCCAAAGCTGGTGGTCGATAGCATACTCCTATGTTTAAACCTGTCGCGTGTTTGCCAATGAGCCTGACCCAGATATCTTCGCAGGACAAGGGGTGTTCAATTTCAGGAATTTCCTGTACATTTATGTTTTCGTTCACATAGAGTGCTACGCCCCCTCCTCGCCTATTACATCTATCCTTCCTTGTGTGTGTGTGTGTGTGTGTGTTTGTACACTTGTGTATGCCTATTTAATCTATAACCTTCTGTATTATATTCATCTCCATCCTCTTCACTAAGCCATATCTCTGTAATCCCAACTATGTCATAACCCTCACTACTCATAACGACCTCAATTTCCCGAAATTTATTTTTTATGCTTCTTGCATTTAAATAAAAACAATTCAGGTTATTACTAATGCTCTTCCCACTTGATTTTCCATGTGGCCGCTGCTTCAAGCCCCCCACTACGCTTTGTTGCTTTAAATGTAAATCATCGATAGTGCATGTAACGCATGTAACACCGTCAGCTTCCATCGGGGCAGTCTGCATTTCCCTATGTGTAACACTCACTAACCTCCCTGCCCCCCAAGTCCCTAGTTTAAATAATCCTGTGCTACCCTCAACATACCCTGACCCAGTGCAAAGGTACCCCTCCGGTTCAGGTGCAGCCCGTCGGGCTTGAACAGGTCACCCCTGTCCCAGAAAAAGTTCCAGTGTCCCAAAACCTATACCCCTCTTTTCTACACCAGGTTTGTAGCCACGTGTTAAACCTCCAGATAAAATTCTGCTTTCCTCTGCTTGTACGTGGTACCGATTGAATCCCGGAGAAAACTATCGTTGAGGATCTGCTCCTAAGCTTCTCAGCTAATTCCACAAATTTGCCTGGCAGAACCTCAAACCTATCCTTACCTATGTCATTTGCCCCAACATGGACCATGACAACTGGATCCCTCCCCGCTCTGGCCAGGAGCTTGTCCACACGCTCCAGGAGGTCTCCTACCTGGGCACCAAGCAGGCAACACACCGTACGAGACTCCTTGTCGCGTGAACAGACTAAACTGTCTATTCCTTTAAGTATGTATATTTCATTCGGCAAAAACAGTACGCAGCGTACTACAGTAATATTTGGGCATAACTGAAACATGTTGACCCAGCTCTTCACCCGAACCCCACCAAACTGAGCTTAGCAATGAGACCAATATATACTATAATAAAAACCTTGAGCACATCATCATGGATATCAGGTGAATTTCAGCATTTTTAAACATTGTCTCCCTGGTTTAGGCCAGGATAGAAAGATAATTCTACAAATTAGTATCATTTTTAACAAAGTCTTCAGATATATGACTGCACTTAGAAAACCGTTGAATTTAACAACTGCCTGATCTCTTTGCCCTACAGAAATCACGACAGTCCTGGATTACATTGCAGCTTCATCACTTCCTCATTATTTCAGGGACTTTTTGTGGTCAGGCGCGTCCGCAAGGAGTGAAATGAATATTCAGCTAAGAACAGGTCAGGCGACCGACTTTATAACCTTTAAAATTGCGCTGGATGTCTGGAGTCAAGATCAGCAAAAATTTTATAGCAACCGTTTGGATCTGATGGGGAGCTTCCACTACGATAAGATTTTTTTAACCCTTAGGATTTAGCAGAAGCACCATCCGTAAAGATGAGCGATGCGGCCCCAGCAGAGGCCGCACAAACGCCATCGATAACAAGGCTCTGTGATTCAGAGATAAATGTGCTGCTTTAGATTTTGCTCTTTCGCTTCTTTTCTCCTCACGATCCTCATTCCATCCCTTCTGTGCGAGTGCAATAATCACCTGTCCATAAGACTTTGTTCCAAAAGCCCAGTAATTTCGACTGGTTTGTAAGTAACTCCAGCCAAGCACAGCTCCCGCTGACCCCCCCAGGGTTTGCATCTCTTCAGTGACCCCAGTTAGGTTTCACCTCATTAGTGTTTTTAAAGATGCGAATGACTGTTATTCAATGAGCCGTTACAACTGCCGGCAGCTGCAGCATTACACTGACTCATGAGAGAGTAAAGATGAGGTTTGCAGCATATTAACAAGTAAATTAAAAATTAAGTTGAAGTCACATATCACACATAAAAGCAGAAAACAATTAAGACGAACAGATCATTTTTATTTCATAAAAGAACTAAAAGTACAAACAGTTTAGCTGAGCCGCTGAGTAAAACTGAAGACCCTTTAAGGAGCAGCCAATACGATGCCACCAGAGAGGCGATCTGCCGTCTCCATTTACGCCCCACCGGCGAGAGCCTCGCCTCCTCACTGACCATTAAATGCTAATGTCCCTGAACATAAAGCGTTCAGTCGCACTGGGACTCAGATTAACCCCACGACAGGTACAACAGTAAATTAAGGAGGAAACTCGTTAAGGATCCTGGAGCCTGCAGTGATGATCCTGGGGACGGTGACCCTGACGTTCTGCTGACAAATGTCACTGAAGTGGCTCTTAACCCTTTGAGGAGAAAGATCACAGATATTGGATTTAAATGATTTTAGCTAGAAATTCCACTTCCTGGTGAGGATGTTTAAAGGGGCACCGCCACAGAGGGGCAGGTGTGGAAAACAGGAAAAAACTGACCAATTAATTCCAAGTTCTTTACAGGTGGACATGAGCATCAGCGACACATCCTCAACGATAATGATGTCCCTTTAATTATGAATTTAATTTATCATCTGATCATTCTAATGCTGATGGAACAACAACCCCAGGTAACTGAAGGCAATGCTGTTCTAGGAAACTGAAAACTTCAGCGTAATTATTCTAGCCTTCATCAGTGCTGCAGGTCAGAAGAGGAGAAGAAGAGAGGCGGAGTGCAGTCGGGCACACCTGAGGGCAGACACACCTGAGGGCAAACACACCTGAGGGCAGACACACCTGAGGGCAGACACACCTGAGGGCAGACACACCTGAGGGCAAACACAGCTGATCTCAGGTGAGGGGAGGTCACGAGTCCACAGCAGGACCTCAGTCCTCATCGCTCATCATCGGTACTGCCTTCCTGTGTGGATCCTGCAGGGTCCTAGTGCCAGCATGTGCCCACAGTGTCATTACGGCTCACCTCTGACACATGCTACTCGTGTCACGGACCTTCCTGATACTCACAGGAGGCGAGGAGGCATCGCTCCAGACCTTACTCACTGAAGCAGGTCTTACATCAACATGGAGTCTTCCTGTCCCGCCCTCCCCCCTCGTCTCCGCGGTTACAGTGGTTACATCAGCAGCCTCATTCATCCTAACCTACTTTCTGAATTATCCACATAAACTCCGCAATCTCTGAGGGACATGACGACAGAGTACAAATTACAGCCCAGGGGCACTTGATGATGGAGTATCCCACGCATGTGTGTGTGTGTGTGTGTGTGTGCGCGTGTCTGTATGTGTATGTGTGCGTGTGTGTCTGTGTGTATGTATGCGTGTATGTCCATGCAACTGTGTGTGCTTGCAAGTTTGAGTGTGTGTGTGTGTGTGTGTGTGTGTGTGTGTGTGTCCATGTGTGTATGTGTGTCCTTATGTTTTGTATGTCTGTGCATGTGTGAGTGTGCGCGCGCATGTGTGTATGTCTGTGCATGTGTACCTATATGCGTGTGTGCGCATCTGTACATGTCAGTATGTGGGCCAGTGTGTGTTTTGTGTGTGTGTGCATGCGTCTGTGCATGTGTGTACATTCATGTGTTGAAATATTCAATCCTGAGTGCATGTCGCTGTGTGTATGCCTGCATGCAGATGTGATTGTTTAAATGTGCAAGAGCGTGTGTGTGGTGAGTGAGTGAGTGAGTGAGTGAGTGAGGTGAGTTGAATTTGCAGCACATGTGATTCACTGCATGAACTGCAGTGGTCATTACAGCAAAGAGCAGCTTACACTCCCACCCTCAGTGCCCTCAGTCAGCTGCATGAGAATAACCACAGAGATCTGCTCCAGTGTTGCAGGACTACAGGAATGATCCCATCCGTCCTCATAACATTACTCCAGTGAGAAACACTCATTAACAACACCTGCCCATTACAACCTCTCTACTCTTAAGTACATCCACTTCCAAACCTATTTACACCCGGCCAGGGCTGAAGCATGCTGGACGCACACACACGCACACACACACACACGCACACACATGCACACACACACACACACACACGCACACACATGCACACACACACACACACACGCACACACGCACACACACACACACACGCATACACACACACACACACACGCATACACACGCACACACACACACACACACACACACACATAAACAGCCAGCATTCAAACTCAAAAAGCACAGCTACCCACAGAAACACTCAGTTAACCGTGATATCTGACTCGTGTCCAAATATTTTCATGCCAGGCTTGTAAAATCTTATGCATCATTAACAGTCAATAGGGCTCTTTGCGTCCCTGTGGTAAAGGGTATCGCACTTTTTATCAGCTGCTGTTGTGTTAGTGTAATTCTCATTGGTTACCCATTTTCAATTCAGTCCTGATGGCGACTTGCTGATAATCACTCCCGTTCGGTACGATAATTTAATCAGGGATTCAAGTTTCTTTCACAATGATAAATTGTATGTATCCATACCTAGCTTTTCTGTATTATACATGATTTGGCATTTTGTTGAAAGCAAGCATCACCCCTCGGAAACCTTAAAATAAAATGCATGTTAATGAATAAAGTAATTAATGAAGTAAAGAATGAACTATTTAACTGATTGAATAATTAACCCTTTGTTGCATGTTGTCAAATATTTTGCGCATAAGTTAAAGGAAAATTCTGGTGTGAAATTGACTCGGCGTGTACTGAAACATGATAAAGAGTACTAACTTTTGTCAAATACCCCACCTCCGTACGCACTTAACATTTCAAAATACATGGCTTTTAAGTCGAAGCTCCCAACAGGCTGACAATGGTAGTGAATGGGGAATAGCGTTGCCATGCAAAGAAATCACTATTTTTTTCATCATTAACAAGGCTCAAAGTAGCTCCACACTTCATCGGTAGAATTCCGAGGGCCCTGACATTTAAAACGAAGCACTGAGAACTTTGAAAATGCACAGGTAGCTTATTAAAAAAGACTATTTATGTAAACAGTACCTTGAGGGAGTTTCCAGTCGCCTCCATCTTGAAAGTCATGATAAGTCGATTGACGAGAACGAACGAATAGATTGCAATCTGTTCCCCTATCCTTCCTATTCGTTCGTGCTCCTCAATCGACTTATGGTGACAGCAAGAATAAACATAATTTTTTCAGCAAGTTAGGACTTATGTTGACTTTTGAGAATGAATTTTTATTGAAAAAAACCAATAACATCTTTAACTTTTTTGGCAACATAGTGATGCTCTTCTCATGGACAGTAATAAATTCAGATAAAAAATACTAATCATTCAAAAGTGAGAAGAACATAAATTAATCAAATCTGCTAAGCAGATGTAGGACGATTTGCAAGTCTGTGTGCGCGTGTGTGTGCGTGTGTGCAGTCTTTGGGGTGCATAAATGATTTCATAACTACTGGTTCAAGAGTTACTCAGACAGTCTTTGCATCCTGGAGTAATATTAACCCTTTCAGCACCGTGGATAACTATAGTTGCCCAATGATGTAAGACATCAATGTCAGATGCGTTGAAAACCTATCATGTGGTAACTCGTTTAAAAGAGCTCCCGCAGGGGAGGGTTAGGGGAGCTGCTCCCGCAGGGGAGCTCTTTTCAACAAGTTGCTACATGATAGGTTTTCAACAGCTCAGGGTAAACACATTTTTAATTCTCATGATTCGCCCCGTCATTTTTCTCCTGCTTTCATTTTACCGGCAGTGTTCAGTATGCGCAACTGACTTTAATGTCATTCACTATCTGCTCATCAGACAGGAAGTGCCCCGGTGCCTCCGAGCAACATCTCTCCCCGCCCATTTTATCACATGAAATAACTGAAATAAATCCACCTCACTTCATGTTTATGGCACCGTATGAAGACCGTCGCATGCGAAAGACATTCGGCACTAAAACACGGCGACCGTTTCCAAGATGATGTAAAAGTGAGGATGATGAGGATGCAGATGTTGATGACAGTGGTGATGTCATAAGGTCCCGCCGTGCTCATCTCAAACATCTTTCAAAGTGAATCACCTTACGTTTCTCCCCAGACTGAGATCTTCACAGTTAAACATCTACACCAGGCCGCAGCATGGTAAATTACACCAAAATAACAGGAAATGAGCGCATGTTCATTAGAAAGGAGCTAAACCTCCTGGTGGGTTCAACAATTTATGCCCAAGAAATTAAGGCCCAAATCAAACTTTAGCCAAAGGAAGCTGAGGATTTATCAGTGCAGCCGGCTGCGTTCATTGAAGTCGCTAAACCTGAAAAACAGTTCAGTTCACTGTCACAGGTCAGCAGACGGAACACAGGACCCATCAGCCCATCCTCTCCACCGCCTCTTCCGTACGGAGCCGGAGCCTGTCACAGCTCATTATGGGCGAAAGGCAGGGACACAATCTCGGCAGCTCGCCAATCCATCACAGGGTGCACACACCAATCACACACCACTCACACACCACCCATTAACACAATCATACAATTAAGAGTCTCCAATCAGCCTGACTTTTGCGTGTCTTTGGACAGTGGGAGGAAACCAGAGTACCGGCGGAAACCCACGCGAACACGGGAGAACATGCAAACTCCACACAGAAAGGCCCCAGGTGGGATTCAAACCTACGATCTCCTTTGTGAGGTAACAGGGCTCCCTACTACTCCACCGAGCCGCCCAACACACAGGATCTCAGTGAAAATTATTTGTGGAGAGCAGAAATTAAAACATAACAAATCACACATGTACTCCTGAGTACTGGCACAGACCCTGAATGAACTGTTTGTCCTTAAAGTTAGAATCACACTGTACATCACTTCCCTGGAGTCTCTCTCTAATACTCCAAATAGCTGGATATAAATCTTTAGAATATTTTTCTTCAGGAAGGTTTAACAGTTTCCTCTCAGACAACAAATTTTTATTTCAAATGATCAGGTTTATTTCCAGTGCCCCTTATCCTAACAGAGATCTAGTTCACCCTGAAAAACCTAAATATTCGGCCAGTTCCCAAACTAAACATTAAAGAGACAAACTGCTAGAGGCACAAAATGCCGCTGTATACTACGGTATCAACACTTATCTCAGAAAAACGACAAGGGCGAGACCAAACCAAAACAAACAGCTCCAGATTAAACAGTGTCCCTACACTTGTGGCCAAGCAGTGTTCTCTTGTCGTCAATCTGTTATCCATTGCTGCAATTATTTTCTATTTCACATGTGTGCAGTTTATCAAACGGCAAAAAGCAAAAATAAACATGAAAAACGCTCCGTGCTGATAGTTCTGTGACTGCAGTCAGGAAGAAGGCAGACACCCTCATACTGCACTGCAGAGGAAAACCCCACAAACTCCACCACACACTCCACTGCACACACTCCTCTGCACACACTCCGCTGCACGCACTCCACTGTACACACTCCACTGTACACACTCCACTGCACACGCTCCTCTGCACACACTCCACTGCACATGCTCCACAACACACACTCCACTGCACGCACTCCGCAACACACACCCCACTGCACGCCCTCCACAACACGCACTCCACTGCACACACTCCACTGCACGCACCCCACAACACGCACTCCACTGCACACACTCCACAACACACACTCCACTGCAAACACTCCACAACACACACTCCACTGCGCACACTCCACAACACACACTCCACTGCACACACCCCACAACACACACTCCACTACACACACTCCACTGCACACACTCCACAACACAAACTACACTGCACATACTCCACTGCACATGCTCCACTGCACGCACTCCACAACACGCACTCCACTGCACACACTCCTCTGCACACACTCCACTGCACATGCTCCACTGCACACACTCCTCTGCACACACTCCACTGCACACGCTCCACAACCCACACCCCACTCCACTCACTCCCCAACACGCACTCCACTGCACACACTCCACTGCACGCACCCCACAACACGCACTCCACTGCACACACTCCACTGCACTCACTCCACAACACGCACTCCACTGCAAACACTCCACTGCACGCACTCCACAACACACACTCCACTGCAAGTACTCCACAACACGCACTCCACTGCACACACTCCACAACACACACTCCACTGCACGCACTCCACAACACACACTCCACTGCACACACCCCACAACACACACTCCACTGCACACACCCCACAACACACACTCCACTGCACACACTCCACAACACACACTCCACTGCACACACTCCACTGCACACACTCGACTGCACGCACTCCACTGCACACACTACACTGCACACACTCCACAGCACACACTCCACAACACACACTCCACAACACACACTCCACTGCACACACTCCTCAACACACACTCCACTGCACGCACTCCACTGCACACACTACACTGCACACACTCCACAATACACACTCCACTGCACACACCCCACAACAGACACACCACTGCACACACTCCACTACACACACTCCACTGCACACACTACACTGCACACACTCCACTGAAAACACTCCACAGCACACACTCCACTACGCACACTACACTGCACACACTCCACTACACACACTACACTGCACATGCTCCACTACACACACTCCACAACACACACACCACAACACACATTCCACTGCACACACTTCACTGCACATGCTCCACAACACACACTCCAATGCACTCACTCCACAACGCGCACTCCACTGCACGCACTCCACAACACACACTCCACTGCACACACCCCACAACACACACTCCACTGCACGCACTCCACACACACTCCACTGCACACACTGAACTGCATACACTCCACTGCACACACTCCACAATACACACTCCACTGCACACACTCCACAAAACACACTCCACTGCACGCACTCCACACACACTCCACTGCACACACTGAACTGCATACACTCCACTGCACACACTCCACAATACACACTCCACTGCACACACCCCACAACACACACACCACTGCACACACTCAACTTCACACACTCCACTGCACACACTCCACAACACACACTACACTGCACACACTCCACTGAAAACACTCCACAGCACACACTCCACTACGCACACTACACTGCACACACTCCACTGCACACACTCCACTACACACACTACACTGCACATGCTCCACTACACACACTCCACAACACACACACCACAACACACATTCCACTGCACACACTCCACTGCACATGCTCCACAACACACACTCCAGTACACACACTACACTGCACACATTCCACTGCACACATTCCACTGCACACACTCCACAACACACACTACACTGCACACACTCCACTGAAAACACTCCACAGCACACACTCCACTGCACACACCCCACAACACACACTCCACAAGACAAATTCCACTGCACACACTCCACTGCACATGCTCCACAACACACACTCCACTGAAAACACTCCACTGCACGCACTCCGCAGCACGCACTCCACTGCACGCACTCCACTACAAACACTCCACTGCACACACTGTACAGCACACACACTTATGCACACTCATCTGCAGAGAGTAACATTTACTGTCACCCCAGTCAGTAATTTAACCCTTGAAAATGTCTCTGACTCTCCCAACAAGAAGTAAAACCGCCAGCCCGATTAAAATGTGTCAGACAGTGAGGTAAAACTTCGTCAAAATCAACCTGACAATATGACACATGACAACAGCATAGAATAAAAAATAATGAGCAGCTGACTCAATTAATTCCATTTTTCCATTTTCCTTCTGAATTGATATTTGATCAGGGATACTTTATTCATAAATAGCAGATCCGTGAACTGAAGACTCTGAGCTAAGACCAATCAGAATGACTGATACCCAGGGCTCCTCTCTGTTTCTGAGAGACGCAGCATGAATCCCTGAGCTCTTCTGCACAGAAGTTCAAATAACCACTATTCAACACTTCAAGTGTTTGGATTTTCCTTGCAGTTTGATTGCGAAGCTGCTAAACACAGAGCTGTTCACTCGCACCAGATCTCCTGCAGCGCTTCAGCCGAACTCGAGCAGTGACTCACTCCTGTGCCAGGATTAAACACAGAAGGCTTGTAAAGCCATCGGCCGCAGGGCAGAGCGAATGGATGTTTGCGCTGCCGCTCTGCAGCCTCTAGGACAGCAGACACAGGAACTCTAACTCAGAGCCTCCCTGTTGACTCCTTGTCTCCTTACAATAGGGAGGTTGCGGGTTCGAGTCCTCTCAGTAAGGAGCTGTGGGACTCCTCTGTGTCCTACGGTTTCCTCCTAACCAGAAACATGAGCATTAAACTCCTTTCATCAGCCCTGACTACGGCTCGGGACGCAGCACGCTGCACTGAGCTCCTCAGTGAACAGGATGGGTCAAGTGGGCATTTTTCTCTGCTGTGTTCAACAGAAGCATCAATCTTAGACCAATCCAGGTTCTGATGACATTAAAAAAGTCAGCCAAAAAAATGATGCTCTGGGAACTGCAGGAGGTGAAAAAACTCTGCTCAGGTAAATATGAGAACTAACCTGACTAACCCATCGGAAGAGCTGTACGGCCTGAACAGACTAAAGCAGCCGAGCCTGCAGTGCAGATTGTAATCCTACAGCCCCCCCCCCCCCAGCACACAAATCCCATCACCCACCATAATCCCACTCCTATTGGGGACGGCAGAAAAGAACAGCGCCGTCAGGGCTGGATTAAGACAGCCATCAGGAGCCATGCGATAAAGACTCGTTACCAAATCATTTTTAAAGATTAAAGATATGATACAGCTTTCTACTCTCCAGCCACTACAGTTAGTCTGTTCTGGTTCCATAGAAACTTTACCCCAGTAACCATAAATCATCAGCCAGTATTACAGCTTTATTATTGCAGTCACTGAACAAACTCTGCCGACCAAACATGGAGCTCGATGGTGGTCTTCCATTAGTTTGTGTAAATGCTGATTCAACATTTATAGGTTCTTGATCCAGACTCCTAGGGCTTCTGGAGTGAGAAAACCACTCCAGACCGTCTGAAGATCTATTCTACAGCATCAGCGCATACAGCGGAGCGAAGAGGGGCTGAAATCCGTCATGAAACAATCCTTGATGAGACTGAGGAGAAAAGATTAACAGTAGGGAAGTCAGACACCATATTCAGTTCAAACAACTTGGTAAACTCCAAACCAAATGTTTATTTAAACATCTTTCAGTTTTGTTAGGTGATCATTTTTTCTGAAAACCATTGGTGTCAAGATCACTAAAACAGTAGCAATTATTACAAATAATCCTGAAGAGAGTTAAACTGGCATGTGTTTCCTTATTGAAGTTCTTTTCTGTCTTAAGGAACTACACTGTCGTTGCATCAAATCCTGTTTCACAAGTGTTTTAAAATGAAGGCAAATGTGTGCAAAATCCCTTTGTCATCAATCACTATGAAAAAAGCAAAACCACCTAATTAAAGAAGAGGAAGCGGCACATCAGGCGAACGACACACAGATAAATACATTTATAAACAAACCACTGACCTCTGCATACACAACAATCACATAATCTGACCCGTCCAGAGAGGTAACACACCTGCTAGCGAGAGGATGACCGGTTATGCCGTCCTGATGGAAGCTGAGGGAGATGGTCAGGGAAGCACTAAAACACTCATGAATAACGGCTGATCACAGCTGATTGCTAAAACTTGTCCACTATTTTCCTGCATGAAAGAGAAGACTTTAACGGTGACTGCTGATGTTCTGTTTCCATGATTTTAACAACCTTTACATTTCAGTTTTGTGTGCTTCTCCCCTCCTGACATAAGCCAAACTAAATCCACAAGAGATCATCTGAATTCCACATGGGACTCTCAGCGACGGCACAAATCTATTGAAAACTTTAAGTGGCACATATTTCAATGGGAAAAAAAAGCTGTTTAAGGTGGAGGCCACCTATACGATGTGCCACATCCATAAGGGCTGAGGATTTCTATTGGACGGCAGGGTGTGTATTAACAATCTCTCTCTCTCGCTGCCAGCAGGCCATCCTTGGGTGACCTGGGAGGAGAGATGGCAGAGTACGGTGCGGATCGAACTCCCCCAGTGCTTTCTGTGTCAATTCCCTTAATGAAACTTTTATCGCTTTGCTCCTCGAGACAGATTAACCAAGTTTAATTTCACATTTTTCACCTTAAATCACTCTGCTGAGCTGGTCAAACCAACGGCAGCCGCATTACAAACGTTAACCCTCTCGTGCAAAAATCAGGGAAACTGACTCATAAAATGCATTAATAAAAACGTTCTTATCCAGTTATATTATATACTTATTTTATCTTATATTGACTATGAAATTTTAAATGCAGATTATTATTCATCATCGCAAATAATGTTAAAGCGGCAATCGATACGACAAAGATTGGGGTATAATTATAGTATAATTATGTTTTAATGTATAAAATACTGAACAACCTCCCATCTCGCTGCTTAAATGAACTCAAATGTTGTAGAGCTTCCTCATGAACCACAAGATTCTGTTAAAACCCAAACCCAGAACAGAATGTAAAGAAGCAGTAATGTTCAAACGTAGCAGTTAAATGATAAAACTCATTACTGAAGCCATAAAACAATCCTCGTCGCTCGCAACTCTGAAACAGAATATTTCTCCTTTTCAATTAACTGATTGATTTCTCACACCATTACTGCTCATGTTTACTCATGTCTTACACTATACCTCAATCCTTTTTTCTTTTCAATACTTATTTGTGTATCATATCTCATACA
>CM056589.1:59623982-59643982 GCA_029721435.1 Gymnothorax reevesii | reverse complement strand
ACTCACACACACAGATATGCTCGTACACACACACATGCGTGCTGACTCTTACACTCTCTCCCAGGTCTCAGTTGGAGAGTACTTAGCAAGCATTGCACTGCCGCTGCATCTGTGCCAATCGATTAAATCTCTCATCACCAGGTAATAAATATAATTGACCCAAAGAAGTAAATAAATAAAGAAATGAGAGCGCATGTTCCTACATAAGTGAGTGCTGAGGAAAAAAGAGAGCAGCGTAGAACTCTCAGAGAAACGAGTCGGAGTAATGACATCTCTCCAGAGACCAGCCTCAACAAACCTGCCTCACACACACAGCACCGACACACACACACACACCACAGCTCGCAGACCAGCCTCTATTAACCTGCCTCACACACACAGCACCGACACACGCACACACCACAGCTCACAGACCAGCCTCTACTTACCCGCTTCACATACACAGCGCCGACACACACACACACACACACACACACACACACACACCACAGCTCACAGATCAGCCTTTATAAACCTGCGTCACGCAGCACACTGACAAACAGCTTAACAATCACTCCAGCATCAGTGCTGGTTTCTGTTTATAAAACCTTTCATTGAAATTCTGGCCAATGTTAGTTAAAGAGTCTGACACTGTGCTCACTGCTGGATTATTGACAGGGTCAGAGAGCTGTAAAGGTTAGCTGCTGTTGGCCTGGTTGTGCTCCATCTGCAGCAAGGGTTGGCTTGACATCATGATCGTCGTCTCCCATTAAGCTTGTATAGGCCTTATACTCTGGTGCTGGGCCCACTGGAGATCCAGGATGGGCCACAGGATGATTTGAAGCTACTGGCTTGTGTCACACTACATATAAACAGCAAGCTGTTACTGACCTCATTGTTGCCCTTGTGGACGAAGTGAAATCAGGAATCACTAAAATATTGTACAAGATGAAATGTTCATCACAATTTAGTGAAGTTAGCTTCATAAGGTACGCATATATACCCAAAATAAAAACTTCACACTCGTTTGGAGGTTGATAAGTTGAACATACAAGAAATGTGGTTTTAAATAATGATTTCATTTAATTCTGTGCTCATTAAAGATGACGTATCATAAAAATAATGTCCATAATGTAACCAGTTCCACCGGAAATGCTACGGAAATGTCCAAGAGTAAAATGGTAAGTTACAACTTGAACAAAAAACAGTGCGTAGGCGATTACGTATGGTTTGGGCAGTCACACGACCTCTAAACAATTCATTCCTAGTGGACGTTGCAGTGACAAATCGATTATGCAAATGACGGAAGACAATTTGTCGGTCTTCTGCTTTTGACATCACACGTGGGCTAACAGAATGAGGTCGGTCAGCTGTGGTGCCAGTTTGTTGGAGACGTCCGAAGATCATGGAAAGTCCGTCGACTGCATCCCATAACCCTTGCAACGTCAGTGACGGACGTTACCGTATTCAGCATGCCAAAGACACATTCACGCTGAATGTTTGACAGCCATGGCATTGAAAATCAACGAATAATTAACTGTAAAAACTTGTTTTTCCGAGATGTCACTCTAACCCGCTGACGTGAGCTCAGTTGCACATCTCTCATATGGTCACATGACTAGGAACACGAGAAAACATGGTTTTAGCTTAAAGTACGCTCGCACGTGCCACATACCTGTGCACGTCGGATTTGATGTGTGTCATGATGTCTTTGACAACGCATTTGCCCCTAGTGATAATAAAAACTCTTTTATTTAAAGTTTCAAGAAAATATTTACAAATTTATGAGTGTGAAGTTTCCTTTTTGACTCAGCTTACTTTGTAGTCTGCAGTCAGATAGCTAATGTTAACTGTTACAAACTGGGCGCAGAGGAGAATTTGGATCCTAGAATCCAGTGTGTTTAACAGGTGAGGGCTAACTAAGACTAACTACGACTCGTGGAGGTATTCTGAGTCAAGACAAGTGACGAAACAAGGCTTTGACACCCCGCATCTCAAATGCTGCTGAAACTCCATCAAATGGTCTACAGCGATGAACAAGGTATTCTTGAAACATTTTTTTTTAATAAATGTTGAATGGTTTCATAAATAATAGTTAACTTACATCAGCCAAGTCGGCCATTTAGACTTCAGATGTTCTTTTCATCTCTCAATAACTTTAAAACTACACATCAGATTTGGACCAGCTTTCACACCATTACTGATGAAGGTTCAATTAACCCAAAACAACATCCAAACACTCCTCATTGGGCCTCTGGTGGCCACACTTTAAATACTCAACTGCATTATATACGATACAATTTCAATATGTAAGATGAAACATATCTGAGCTAAACCTCTCAGATTAATTTCTGTACACTTGATGGATTGATCTCATTGAAAATTGTGATGTTAATCGTTCTCTCAGGAGAATCAAATCTCCAAATTTATCACAGTTACAGAAAAAATTTGTTAAAAGAGTACTTTTCGACAAGTAAGATGGTGGGTGTGCGACCGAAGTGATTTGATATGGAATCACAGAGTTCATGAACTCCCTTCATGAAGGTGGGCGAAGTCACAGATCATCACTGAAAAAGAGGAAACGCACGCCTGTTTGATCAAGTGCATTTTCAACAACATAACTACATGCCATAACTACAACATAATGCATGCACTCATATAACTACCCTGAACAGAATGTGAAGTATTAGCTTCCGCCACAGAATCTGTATACTTAGGCAGCACATGCTGCTTTTCTTGATGTATTATCCCCATGAGAGACGGGTGGCTCTGTGCAGGTTCATTTGCACACAGAGCACCACAGAGAGTCCCCCTGCAGCTGAGGCGCACGCCTGCGATCGGTGACTGCAACGGCGCCCTTCACCAGCTAATGCAGACAGGAGCCAATCAGGAGCAGCCATTCCCTGGCTCTTCACACCAGTAAGAGGAGCATGCTTCTGGAGAGCCCCGAGGGAAAGAGTGTACATCACCGCCTGCAGCAGCTAATTGAGCATTCCGTAAAGCCAGAGAAATGAAGCTCCATCCCACCTGAAGGCAAGCATTGAACACAAGAACGACACACACCGCACCTCAGGGGCACACTTAACACAGGAATATACACCGCACCTCAGGGACACACTTAACACAGGATCGACACACACTGCACCTCAGGGACACAATTAACACGGGAAAGACACACTGCACCTCAGGGACACACTTAACACAGGAACACACACCGCACCTCAGGGACACACTTAACACGGGAAAGACACACCGCACCTCAGGGACACACTTAACACGGGAAAGACACACCACACCTCAGGGACACACTTAACACAGGAACACACACCACACCTCAGGGACACACTTAACACGGGAAAGACACACCGCACCTCAGGGACACACTTAACACAGGAACACTCACCACACCTCAGGGACACACTTAACACGGGAAAGACACACCGCACCTCAGGGACACACTTAACACAGGAACACACACCGCACCTCAGGGACACACTTAACACAGGAACACACACCGCACCTCAGGGACACACTTAACACAGGAACACACGCCGCACCTCAGGGACACACTTAACACAGGAACACACACCGCACCTCAGGGACACACTTAACACAGGAACACACACCTCAGGGACACACTTAACACGGGAAAAACACACCGCACCTCAGGGACACACTTAACACATGAACACACACCGCACCTCAGGGACACACTTAACACAGGATCAACACCACACCTCAGGGACACACTTAACACAGGAACACACACCACACCTCAGGGACAAACTTAACACAGGAACACACACCACACCTCAGGGACACACTTAACACAGGAACAAACACCGCACCTCAGGGACACACTTAACACATGAACACACACCGCACCTCAGGGACACACTTAACACAGGAACACACACCGCACCTCAGGGACACACTTAACACAGGAACACACACCACACCTCAGGGACAAACTTTACACAGGAACACACACCACACCTCAGGGACACACTTAACACAGGAACAAACACCGCACCTCAGGGACACACTTAACACATGAACACACACCGCACCTCAGGGACACACTTAACACAGGAACACACACCGCACCTCAGGGACACACTTAACACAGGAACACACACCACACCTCAGGGACACACTTAACACGGGAAAAACACACCACACCTCAGGGACACACTTAACACAGGAACACACACCGCACCTCAGGGACACACTTAACACGGGAAAGACACACCGCACCTCAGGGACACACTTAACACAGGAACACACGCCGCACCACAGGGACACACTTAACACAGGAACACATACCACACCTCAGGGACACACTTAACACGGGAAAGACACACCGCACCTCAGGGACACACTTAACACAGGCACACACACCGCACCTCAGGGACACACGTAACACGAGAAAGCCACACCACACCTCAGGGACCCACTTAACACAGGAACACACACCACACCTCAGGGACACACTTAACGAGAAAGACACACCACACCTCAGGGACACACTTAACACAGGAACACACACCACACCTCAGGGACACACTTAACACAGGAACACACACCACACCTCAGGGACACACTTAACACGAGAAAGACACACCACACCTCAGGGACACACTTAACACAGGAACACACACCACACCTCAGGGACACACTTAACGTGAAAGACACACCACACCTCAGGGACACACTTAACACAGGAACACACACCACACCTCAGGGACAAACTTAAAACGGGAACACACACCGCACCTCAGGGACACACTTAACACAGGAACGCACACCGCACCTCAGGGACACACTTAACACGGGAAAGACACACCGCACCTCAGGGACACACTTAACACAGGAACACACGCCGCACCACAGGGACACACTTAACACAGGAACACACACCACACCTCAGGGACACACTTAACACGGGAAAGACACACCGCACCTCAGGGACACACTTAACACAGGAACACACACCGCACCTCAGGGACACACTTAACACGAGAAAGACACACCACACCTCAGGGACACACTTAACACAGGAACACACACCACACCTCAGGGACACACTTAACGAGAAAGACACACCACACCTCAGGGACACACTTAACACAAGAACACACACCACACCTCAGGGACACACTTAACACAGGAACACACACCACACCTCAGGGACAAACTTAAAACGGGAACACACACCGCACCTCAGGGACACACTTAACACAGGAACGCACACCGCACCTCAGGGACACACTTAACACGGGAACACACACCGCACCTCAGGGACACACTTAACACGGGAACACACACCGCACCTCAGGGACACACTTAACACAGGAACAACACACCACACCTCATGGACACACTTAACACAGGAACACCACACCACACCTCATGGACACACTTAACATGGGAAAGACACACCACACCTCAGGGACACACTTAACACAGGAACACACACCACACCTCAGGGACACACTTAACACAGGAACACACACCGCACCTCAGGGACACACTTAACACAGGAACACACACCACACCTCAGGGACACACTTAACACAGGAACACACACCGCACCTCAGGGACACACTTAACACAGGAACACACATCACTCCTCAGGGACACACTTTACACAGGAACGCACGCCGCACCACAGGGACACACTTAACACAGGTACACACATCCCTCCTCAGGGACCCAATTACCCCGGGAAAGTCCCACCGCACCTCAGGGTCACACTTATCACGGGAAAGACACACCGCACCTCAGGGACACACTTAACACAGGAACACACACCACACCTCAGGGACACACTTAACGAGAAAGACACACCACACCTCAGGGACACACTTAACACAGGAACACACACCACACCTCAGGGACACACTTAACACAGGAACACACACCGCACCTCAGGGACAAACTTAACACAGGAACACACACCGCACCTCAGGGACACACTTAACACAGGAACACACACCGCACCTCAGGGACACACTTAACACGGGAACACACACCGCACCTCAGGGACACACTTAACACGGGAACACACACCGCACCTCAGGGACACGCTTAACACAGGAACAACACACCACACCTCATGGACACACTTAACACAGGAACACCACACCACACCTCATGGACACACTTAACATGGGAAAGACACACCACACCTCAGGGACACACTTAACACAGGAACACACACCGCACCTCAGGGACACACTTTACACAAGAACACACACCGCACCTCAGGGACACACTTAACACAGGAACACACACCGCACCTCAGGGACACACTTAACACAGGAACACACACCGCACCTCAGGGACACACTTAACACAAGAACACACACCACACCTCAGGGGCACACTTAACACAGGAACACACACCACACCTCAGGGACAAACTTTACACAGGAACGACACACCGCACCTCAGGGGCACACTTAACACAGGAACGACACACCGCACCTCAGGGACACACTTAACACAGGAACACACACCACACCTCAGGGACACACTTAACACAGGAACACACACGACACTTCAGGGACACACTTAACACAGGAACTCACACCGCACCTCAGGGACACACATGAGCAAAGCTTCACTACGCAGAGTTAGCACACACAGAGACTGCAGGCTTTTTAGACATCAGTATAGGCATGACACCTTCACATTTCTGCATGGTGATGAATTTCTACATTTCAGTCCAGATTTTCAGTTAGAAAAAGAGTAACAAGCTGTCTGTGATATTTGTGGCAGCTCAGGAATTACACTTTAGTCAAAACATTACTTCAATCCTCGGGTACAGCAGTTAGAAAAATGAATGCAGGCTCCGTTCAGCCAGGCAAAGAAATATCGGAACAGTAGAAAGAGGACAGGAAGCCATATTTATCTCCACCCTTAACTCACATAATCAGGGTTTAGCAACCATGAGATTTAATACACACAGTAATACCAGGCACAGGACAAATTTTGATTGAATCCAGGCCAGGCAAACAAAGTGTCCTCACTATTAATAGAGGCCATTGATCTTTAGAACAAAGGCCCCCAGTACAAAGTTGTAAAAACCGAGACACAGTGCAGATCTGAACCGCTTCTGAACCGAACTAAAGCAGAACACAGACGACAGGATTCTAAAAGCACTTCCAGAGGACGGAAAGGGTTTTAATATTTTATCATCCCTTATTAGGGCACAGACTGCAGGGGCTTCAAAATAATGAGATGGAGAGAGAGGAGCACAAAAACTGAAAATAAAAGAATTTAACGATTCACAGAAACAGCTCCAGTGCTTTGGGCTTCCCCACAACCAGAAAAACACTAAAACAGAACCTTTGATAAAGAGAAACAGAAAATATCTAGTTCTTTTTGAAATTAAATCGTAAATTGTCAAAAAGAAATGAAGCTAGAGGGTAGATGTTCATGCTTTTCCCAAACAGAGTGATCAGCAGGCAGCTGTAGCATCCAGATGAGCCAGATGGACAGACAGACAGACAGACAGACAGACAGACAGACAGACACATAGCCATAATGAGCCTCTTTTCAGCAGCGCAGATCAGCTAAAACTCAGCGTAACCTTCATTCAACTACAAAGGAAGAATTTCATCTACAAACCAACAGCTAATTTCACGCAGACAGGAAAGCGATGAAGCTCTCAACAGAAATGTCTGGTACACATATTTACCACAATATTTTCGCCATAATCTAACTGTATGAGTAAACAACATCTTTTTCCAGGTTATTCGCCGCAGCGTTCTGCGCGTGGAACAAATCTGTTTTATGAGCCATTACAAGATTTACACCATAAAACAATAAGCACATCCAGTCGATGTACGCTCCTGCATTCCTTCTGAACCAAATTTCCTTTTCAGAGGACAATTAACAAACATTTCTGTCCATAATTCAATTGATGTTTTAAAGTTCCTGCTGTTTGAGAAGAGCTCCCATGAAATTTCATCTCCAGTATGAGAACCAAAGCTGTTTGATTCTTACATCCTCGATATCGCAGAGCAACATGCAGTTCCCCTCACACTGACCCCAGGCCATGCCAGGCGCATGAGGAATATATGGGAGTGATAGGTGAAAAAAAGAGGTTATTTCCCCACAGCTAAAACTGAAAGCCGGTGTATTAGAGCAAACAGAAAATACAGAGAAATAAACAATAACCTCCTGCCCCCTGAGGGCCATGTTTTATGAATCAGGATTAAGATGTTTGCATGACAGCAACAATGAGTTCTGCCCAGAACCCTGCTAAATTTAGAATAAAGACTGAAGTTATAAGAGGTTACCTGGCAGTTGTCCAGCTAACTCTATTATCCCGCGTCAGAAACCTCCCCTCATGCGCTGGGCTCACAGGCATAGAACAGAGAAGCCGAATCCTCAGATGGGTCAGATTTCCCAAAATACCACACCCAGGGGCGCCCAGAGCCCACATTCCCTTCATTACTTAAGGACCCCCCGTTTACCTCATTTAGTCCAAAATTAAACCCAGAGTTCTCTTACCCTGGTGAGAGCGAACAGTAATGTAACCATTAATGTAGAAGGTTGACTCATTAGTGCTGACTGGGTCAGTTAATATCGAGTTACTGAGCATCTGAAAACAGCAGCTCCACAGACACACTGACATCCGGTTCTGGTGCCGCCTCGTCTGGATCGTTGGCTCTGTGGCTGATGTTTAGGTCAATAGAACTGCACACAGCATACTACCCCCCCGGAGGAGAACCCCGAAATCAAGGCTCTCCGGAGGAACCACCAACATGAACATAAATGAGTGTAGTCTTCCTGGAGTTGCCATGGAAACCCAAAAATCACCTGAGATGAACAGGGGAAAAGCTGATAAGAAAATTTGGATTTTGAAAAAACTGAGTTCCTGACTGCAGTACTGAGGGACTCCTGCAAACCCACTGATACTCCTCTAAATCTCACACACACTCTCCTGCAAACCCACCGATACTCCTCTACAACTCACACACTCCCCTGCAAACCCACTGATACTCATCTAAATCTCACACACTCTCCTGCAAACCCACTAATACTCATCTATATCTCACAAACTCTCCTGCAAACCCACTAATACTCCTCTACAACTCACACACTCCCCTGCAAACCCACTGATACTCATCTAAATCTCACACACTCTCCTGCAAACCCACTGATACTCCTCTACATCTCACACACTCTCCTGCAAACCCACTAATACTCATCTACATCTTACACACACGCTCCTGGAAACCCACTGATACTCATCTACATCTTACACACACGCTCCTGGAAACCCACTGATACTCATCTACATCTTACACACACGCTCCTGGAAACCCACTGATACTCCTCTACATCTCACACACTCTCCTGCAAACCCACTGATACTCCTCTACATCTCACACACACTCTCCTGCAAACCCACTGATACTCCTCTACATCTCACACACACTCTCCTGCAAACCCACTGATACTCCTCTACATCTCACACACACTCTCCTGCAAACCCACTGATACTCCTCTACATCTCACACACTCTCCTGCAAACCCACTGATACTCCTCTACATCTCACACACTCTCTTGCAAATGCTTCCCAAAAATGAATTTCTGCGAACTGTGAAGACAAACCTCTGTAAGAGAACGGAGAGCGCTGAGCTTTAAGCGATGAATAAATTAATAAATAAAACTGCTTACATAATTCTCACGGATTAATCATCTGTTCCCCTGCTGTGCCACAGTGTCGCTGCAGCCCTGAACTCATCCTGTTTCTTTCACCTGCTAAAGAAACGGGCGCTGAGCCTAGGGCTAAAGGGACAGAAATATAAGGTCAGAGTAACACCAGCACAAAGGGAAACAGAGACTGAAATGAGAGGGAAGTTAACATGTCGCTGAAGACTCAAAGGAGGCCATTTTAACATTAATCTCATTTCTTCAGCCCAGCACAGGTCTGCGCCTGGAAAACAGTTGGGTTCCCTGAGTGAAAACATTCAGTCTTTCCAGTTACGACTCACTCTAGGCGTCTCCGTAGCTCCTCCGCATAGAGACCGAACACAGAGCAGCTCACAGCTCTGATCGCTGTAACTGTACTGTGGCCACATCAGCCACACAAACACAGCTGGGGAGGGTTACGGGCCTCTGGCACTGAGGGACGGCATGAAGTCAAACATGAGAAACAAAAGCACCAGAGATATCAGACCTTCACCGATGGCTTTGCCCAGCAGTTTTCAGACGCTCCCTAAAAATGCCTCCAATCCTCTCACTGCGTGTGCGAGAGCAGATGTAACCACACTGATGGTGGGGTACAGGTCACGCCTCCTCTCTCCGACCCCCATTACAGACCCATCCAGGACCTTGGGGTTCCTAACACACTGTTCGTGCGCAAAAAGCCCAAAACATGCCACCAAGGCCCAATCCGATAGGAACAGGTACTCAATTCTTCCTTTGGACTGAAATTCAGCTGCTGAAATTGAAAACCTAAAACACAGCAGACCTGCTGGACTTCCCTCGTTTATCTGTCCTCCATGACGGGTCACACAAAAACAGCACAACACTTTCTCACAGACGCGTTCTGCCGACTGAGGGGTGCTCAGTCAACGGGTAGTTGGGGAAGGCCTCGCCGTGGCGGCCATGATGGCGAGAATGGCGATCATGGTGGGAATGCTGGCCTCAAAGGAGGAGAAACCATGGCAACCGTTGCTGCGCAGAACTTCACTGAAGCAAAACTGTGGATTGGGGTTTACAATAGAACACGCCCACAGATCCTGATGAAACACATCAGTCACAAAGCCTGGAATAAAGCAGATAAAAGCCCAAAGTTCATCCAAGGAAAACAAATAAGAAGAATAAAAATAAATAACAACCAACACAAGGCCATGAGGGCTGGCCACTCATGAAACGCACAAATGAAAGACCTGCACAGAGTTAAAGGCGTGAAACCGTATTACACACTGTCTTCTGATGTCTTGAATTCATGCAGATTCACTGCCAGCAAACAGATGAGGCGGCTGTGGTCCAGCACCAAAGAAGAACCCGTCCCGGGTCGTTCCCTGGGGACGAGAGTCTTGTTCATTCATCAGAGCGAGGAGGAGACAGGGCTGATCCCCCCCATCAGGAAGGAAACTAACCTTCCCTTATTCCCTCATTCTGACCTCTTCATCTCTTCCTCCATCATGAGCCTCTGAAAATCATTTGACACAAACAAAGGGTTCTCTCTCATCGATGCGAGAGCCCCAGTGGTTCTGTCTGTTTTAAAATGCTGTTGATTTCCTAAATGTGAGGCGGGAGAAATCCATGAAACGGTTGAAGAGAGCAGCTAGCGAGAGGCTACTATTATAGACCTGTGGCTGAAAGGACAGGAAGTACATTCATCAACTAAAGGACCACTAAACTGACGCCGGCTTTTATAGCAGAGGGACGAGATGCAGTCCGACAGAAGAAGTCAGGCAACACTGCATCACAAATCTAAGAATATTTATTCTGAGTGCATCTTTCCCATTCAAAGTGTGCAGCGATAAAAACACCATCTTACCACTCAAAGGACCTCAGTAAGAGAGCTGTAAATGTTTCTACAATATTTCATGATTGTTATTTTTGTAGAATCATTACAATTGAGATTATATTTTAAAACTTCCGAGAAACAAGCAAGTAAGTGGAGATGCATTTACCGTATTGCAGCAAATCAGAGCATTAAAACTAATCTAATACATGAACCGTTTTCCAGTTTTTCCGAACACAACCACGGTAACATGCTGGTCTAACATCACGCAGGTCCACGTGTTACCTCCAAACACCACATTCAGAGAGTCTCAGGTATTTTATGCCGAGTTTGGTTCCAGCCCAGAGGTACCAGCCCGACAGCAGGCACCTCCAGGCAGAATCTCCACCAATCCAGGCCAGAGGTCCACTAGATCCAGGGCAGATCCACCCCTCGTGTGTTTAATTTCCACCAATTTATTGCATTTGGCAGATGCTTTAAAAACTTCTCAGTCCAAACAAAATGTCTTAAACACAATTACAAGTCTCCATCTCAGGCAATTACCAACCTCCAAAGATTTCATCAGTCATCATCAACTTCTCCTCCAATCCTCTCTCTCTTCGACAGTCGGAAGTGAGTAAGAAAATTACTGGCTTATGGACAAGGACTGAATACAGCTGAGGCAGCGGTGATCTGTGGCTCTGTTAGAGTACGAACTGGGTCAGGTGTCGGGAAACGTTCAGTGTGGCTGTGAGGAGACAGGAGATGCTGCTTCTCTGTTGGAGCAGGAGCTGAGAGAAGCACCGTTTCTACACTTCAGCTGCCGCTCCTGCCAAAGACCACGCGATTCATCATTTACACATTTACTCTGAAATATGGGAAGTAGGAACATTTAGAAACTGCAAGTCTACCGCTATCATGCTGTAATAGGGATTAGGGTTCATCGGAAACGGGGTCATACCGCTGTCCTGCTGTAATAGGGATTAGGGTTCATCGGAAACGGGGTCATACCGCTGTCCTGCTGTAATAGGGATAAGGGTTCATAGGAAACGGGGTCATACCGCTGTCCTGCTGTAACAGGGATTAGGGTTCATCGGAAACGGGGTCATACCGCTGTCCTGCTGTAATAGGGATAAGGGTTCATAGGAAACGGGGTCATACCGCTGTCCTGCTGTAATAGGGATTAGGGTTCATCAGAAACGGGGTCATACCGCTGTCCTGCTGTAATAGGGATAAGGGTTCATAGGAAACGGGGTCATACCGCTGTCCTGCTGTAATAGGGATTAGGGTTCATCGGAAACGGGGTCACCACAGACAGAAGCTCAGAAGGAAAAGTCCTCTTTCTTCAAACATGGGGGGGGATCACCTCCCTCTGACCTTTCAGACAACAGGAAATTAATTTTCGCTTCTCTCATAATGTAAGAGAAGAAAAGTGCCTGCATATCCACCAGACCAAACAGCTTCGGCGATCACCGCTGTCTACTAAACCTGCATATCAGGCCCATTATTCGATATTGAGTCAACAATAAACTATGCAGCCTGGAAAATGAGTTCATTTATTAATTTAGTCTTTTCTTTTGGAAAAGCCCTATCACTCTCCTTTCTCAAGGGACCAGCCCACTTCTGAAGTTATCAAAGCCCATCCGGTATAGAGTTTGAACTTCATACTAAACCAACACGAAGACTGCGTTATTCATAAAGGTTTCCTGCTAAGCAATGATATGAATTGTTCTTGATGAAAATACTCAAGGATTAACCTGTCTGATTACAATGCTACAACTCCTACATCATATTTCACAATATTTCACATATATCAGAGCTTGAAAAAAATAAACCACCCTTTAATTTGCGCCACAAAGACTTCCAAAGCAGATCATCAAATAAGCGAACACTTCAAATTAAAATAAATGACATATCTTCACGACAAAACCATAAACGTTGACTCCTCTCAACCATCTGCTGTGATTCATAGACTGCTTCTCAAACCACACATAAGACCGTTTCTGCGGTTCTTCTTTTACCGTAATACCAGCACTGCACGTTACCGTTTCCTTTATTACCGTCCAACCAGCACTGCAACTTACCATATCCTCTATTACCGTCAACTCTCAGGATTACGTGTCGGAACCGCAAGCGAGCACCAGAGAGTACAAAAAAAGGGAGGCTTTATTTCTGAAGGGGGGAGACCCTCAACAGAGCCGGCAACGGTACAATGTCCACAATCCAAAATCAGAATCCTAAGGGCGAAATCCAGGACCGTAAACAGGGCACTAAACACAGTTCTCGTGGTCTGGCAAAAAATAGCTTCGGTACACAGGCACAGGTTTGTCAGACAAGCAAAAGCCAAAATCCAGTGGGCGTAAACAGAATCGAAAACCCGGGCAGCAATCACAAAACTCGTAGTCGGGCAAAAAGGATTCGTAAACAGATGCAGACAATAGTACCAAAGAGCAGAGCCAAAAATCGTAAGTCGGACGGTCCAGTCAGAAGAGTAACACTATGAGTACAAGGCGAAGACGATAGCAGCACAGGTAAACAAGAGAAACGTTCTGAGGAGGAAGTGCTGTGAAAAGACTCCTAAAGTACACATACGGGAGGTCACATGCTTAACAAAACACAGGTGCAGGAAGTCAGACTGATTACAAATGAAGCAAACATGAGGAAGAACCTAATCACATGAAATAGGCTAAAGCCAAATCGTGGACAGGGATCACAAGACAGCCTATAGACAGAACTAACAGATCCAGTTAGGTATTTCTATGTGCACAGAGTGAGTGGCAGAACAGTGATTAGACAGGTGCAGAGAATCTGCTAGAAGCACAGCAAAGTAAATTGAGTGAAGGCAAGAGGCGGAGACTAGATCAGCGTGAATGCTGAGAGATCGTTAGTCAATTAGTAGAGCGCAGCTATACAATCCCTAGAGCTTGTTAGTTATGTACAATGTTAGTCTTGGTTAGTAATTCAATGAAAACAACAAACGGTTAGTACTGAATAGTAATCTAGAAAAAGCAAGATGAAGGCAGTAAACGAGATTGGAAGGAATGTTTGAAATCCCAGAAACCATTAAATCACCCAAAAGAGTGGCATGCAATACTGGGGCTGTGAGCAATCACATGACATGAGACCAGACAGGGGGAGACAAAGTGCAATGCATGGGTGAAAACAGAACATGGACCGGAATGTAACTGTAGGAATAGAATATGGTAAAATACAAAACATGGCAAAACAAGAACGTAATTAGGTAACCAAATCACAATACACATATTCAAGGCATGGTCAGGCAATACAGAGATCAGACAGAGTATCAAAAACATGGCAAACAGAGCAGAATCATAACAGTCACACCAGCACTGCACGTTACCGTTTCCTCTACTACCGTAACACCAGCTCTGCACCTTACCGTTTCCTCTGTTACCGTGACACCAGCACTGCACCTTACCGTTTCCTTTGTTACCGTAACACCAGCACTGCAACTTACCGTTTCCTCTGTTACCGTAACACCAGCACTGCACCTTACCGTTTCCTCTACTACCGTAACACCAGCACTGTACCTTACCGTTTCCTCTACTACCGTAACACCAGCACTGTACCTTACCGTTTCCTCTACTACCGTAACACCAGCACTGTACCTTACCGTTTCCTCTATTATTGTAACACCAGCACTGTACCTTACCGTTTCCTCTATTACCGTAACACCAGCACTGCACCTTACCGTTTCCTCTATTACCGTAACACCAGCACTGCACCTTACCGTTTCCTCTACTACCGTAACACCAGCACTGTACCTTACCGTTTCCTCTATTACCGTAACACCAGCACTGCACCTTACCGTTTCCTCCATTACCGTAACACCAGCACTGCACCTTACCGTTTCCTCTACTACCGTAACACCAGCACTGTACCTTACCGTTTCCTCTGTTACTGTAACACCAGCACTGCACCTTACCGTTTCCTCTATTACCGTAACACCAGCACTGCACCTTACCGTTTCCTCTATTACCGTAACACCAGCACTGCACCTTACCGTTTCCTCTATTACCGTAACACCAGCACTGCACCTTACCGTTTCCTCTATTACCGTAACACCAGCACTGCACCTTACCGTTTCCTCTATTACCGTAACACCAGCACTGTACCTTACCGTGTCCTCTATAACCGTAACACCAGCACTGTACCTTACCGTTTCCTTTACTACCGTAACATCAGCACTGCTCCTTACCGTTTCCTCTATTACCGTAACACCAGCACTGTACCTTACCGTGTCCTCTATAACCGTAACACCAGCACTGTACCTTACCGTTTCCTTTACTACCGTAACATCAGCACTGCTCCTTACCGTTTCCTCTATTACCGTAACACCAGCACTGCACCTTACAGTTTCCTCTATTACCGTAACACCAGCACTGCACCTTACCGTTTCCTCTATTACCGTAACACCAGCACTGCACCTTACCGTTTCCTCTATTACCGTAACACCAGCACTGCACCTTACCGTTTCCTCTATTACCGTAACACCAGCACTGCACTTTACAGTTTCCTCTATTACCATAACACCAGCACTGCACCTTTCCGTTTCCTCTATTACCATAACACCAGCACTGCACCTTACCGTTTCCTCTATTACCGTAACACCAGCACTGCACCTTACCGTTTCCTCTATTACCGTAACACCAGCACTGCACCTTACCGTTTCCTCTATTACCGTAACACCAGCACTGCACCTTACCGTTTCCTCTATTACCGTAACACCAGCACTGCACCTTACCTTTTCCTCTACTACCGTAACACCAGCACTGCACCTTACCGTTTCCTCTATTACCGTAACACCAGAACTGCACCTTACCGTTTCCTCTATTACCGTAACACCAGCACTGCACCTTACCGTTTCCTCTATTACCGTAACACCAGCACTGCACCTTACCGTTTCCTCTGTTACCGTAACACCAGCACTGTACCTTACCGTTTCCTCTATTACTGTAACACCAGCACTGCACCTTACCGTTTCCTCTACAACCGTAACACCAGCACTGCACCTTACCGTTTCCTCTATTACCGTAACACCAGCACTGCACCTTACCGTTTCCTCTATTACCGTAACACCAGCACTGCACCTTACCGTTTCCTCTATTACTGTAACACCAGCACTGCACCTTACCGTTTCCTCTACAACCGTAACACCAGCACTGTACCTTACCGTTTCCTCTATTACCGTAACACCAGCACTGCACCTTACCGTTTCCTCTATTACAGTAACACCAGCACTGCACCTTACCGTTTCCTCTATTACCGTAACACCAGCACTGCACCTTACCATTTCCTCTACTACCGTAACACCAGCACTGCACCTTACCGTTTCCTCTATTACCGTAACACCAGAACTGCACCTTACCGTTTCCTCTATTACCGTAACACCAGCACTGCACCTTACCGTTTCCTCTATTATTGTAACACCAGCACTGCACCTTACCGTTTCCTCTATTACTGTAACACCAGCACTGCATCCTACCATTTCCTCTATTACCGTAACACCAGCACTGCATCCCACCATTTCCTCTATTACCGTAACACCAGCACTGCACCTTACTGTTTCCTCTATTACTGTGTGATGTGAATAGAGGCCAATAGATGGCAGTATTTACCTTTCTTTTATTAGGCCCAGACTTGAGCCAGGTTGAGACATGTCCTGGGCATGTCTGGGGAAAGTCCCAGAAAATTGAAAAAAGAGGTCTAAATCTGGGTGGGGTCTGCAAAAGAGTATATAAGGAGTAGAATTGAGACAGTAAAGTAGTAGGAGAAATTGCAAGAAGAAGGATACATGTGACCAGACCTGTCATTCTGTTCAAGACCTGTGAAGCTTTTAGTGGATTTTTGCCTGTGTTAGAGTTTTTCCCTCACCCAGGACATCATCAAGCAACCAACAAAAGGGACTGTAAATATTTCTGTTTTTTTGTATATATCTAATCCTGATCAGAAAATTAGTTTAGTCGTTATTGCTAGTTGTTGTCTCTGATAATTAAATGTGTATAAGTTTTAAAAACTGTGTCTGTCATCCCTTGCTGTTGCTGTTGCTGTAGTGTTGTAAATGTAATAACAAATTGGGGCCATTACAACTGTAACATCAGCACTACACCTTTCCTTTTCCTCTATTACCATAACACCAGCACTGCACCTTACCGTTTCCTCAATTACCGTAACACCAGCACTGCATCCCACCATTTCCTCTATTACTGTAACACCATCACTGCAACTTACCGTTTCCTCTATTACCGTAATACCAGCACTGCACCTTACAGTTTCCTCTATTACTATAACAACAGCACTGCACCTTACAGTTTCCTCTATTACTGTAACACCAGCACTGCACCTTACAGTTTCCTCTATTACCGTAACACCAGCACTGCACCTTACCGTTTCCTCTATTACCGTAACACCAGCACTGTACCTTACAGTTTCCTCTATTACCGTAACACCAGCACTGTACCTTACAGTTTTCTCTACTACCGTAACACCAGCACTGCACCTTACAGTTTCCTCTATTACCGTAACACCAGCACTGCACCTTACCGTTTCCTCTTTTACCGTAACACCGGCACTGCACCTTACAGTTTTCTCTATTACCGTAACACCAGCACTGCACCTTACCGTTTCCTCTATTACCGTAACACCAGCACTGCACCTTACCGTTTCCTCTATTACCGTAACACCAGCACTGCACCTTACCGTTTCCTCTATTACCGTAACATCAGCACTGTACCTTACCGTTTCCTCCATTACCGTAACACCAGCACTGCACCTTACCGTTTCCTCTACTACCGTAACATCAGCACTGTACCTTATCGCTTCCTCTACTACCGTAACATCAGCACTGTACCTTACCGTTTCCTCTACTACCGTAATATCAGCACTGCACCTTAGCGTTTCCTCTACTACCGTAACATCAGCACTGCACCTTACCGTTTCCTCTACTACCGTAACATCAGCACTGTACCTTACCGTTTCCTCTACTACCGTAACACCAGCACTGCACCTTACCGTTTCCGGCAAACATTATCGGTATTTAAAGACGTCAGCTGGTTTAACACATTCATCTCAATCATTTTTTGGCTGCCTGCATTAACAATCTTTCTGATCAGTTTTCTTGTGACAACGGAGTCAAAATAAGACTTCATCAGTTTGAAGGAGCTACAGAAGCCCAACACAGATCTTATCTGCTTTCAGGTTTTCCAAGGCTTGTGTAATGACATCTCAGATAATCATATTTTTGCTCACATATGAAGATTGAGCTAGGCCTGAGCAGAATATTTGGCTGATGTACAGACTGACTTACAGTAGTAACAATGAAGGTATCAACATCGTTATGGGCTTTTCTCCGCAAGTTATAATCAAAAATGAAAATTTCTATATAACAGCATGTCGTGGTCCTACAGTGTCACTGTAATAGAACAGATAAAGCAGTTAATGTACAGAGTAGTGAAAATGTAGTCGGCCCTCTTCTGATTTTCTCAGGCTCAGAGGCAATCAAGATGTTATTTGGCAAATGTGAGACAAGCCCGTATGCCTCTCTTCGCTAGAAGGGGTTTTCACCTACCAGCTTTCCCACTGATACCATTTCTGCTCAGCCTCTTTCTAACGGCGGAATCATGAATGCGAACCTGAAAAATGTCTGTGAAGCTCTTTCCAAACTGCATATATATCAATAACTTCCATTTTAATGCAGCACAGTCTGCACCCTTTTGGCCTACTTCACATTGCTAGACAGAATATGTTCATGCAGTGCTTTGGTTCAACAGGGCAGGCAGCAAGCCTGGGCATATTCTGTCTAATTTTGCCCAATTATCAATTAAATTTGGCAAAGTAGCAGATTGAGTAACTAAAAGGACAATAGATTTATCACATTGGCCAGTTGGAGTTAGCTAACGAGTTTCCTTCAGTAAATGGATGATTAGTGTTCTCTCAGGAAAGGGGGAAACACATTTTTTAACACTATTATGGTGGTTTAATATAATATGCTTCATTACATAAGTGTTCAAAAATAATAAACAAATATTTCCAAATATACAAACTCTTGGATCAAGGATCTGGATGGTCATTAAACAACTCATTCAGCTGACAGATCAGAAAAAAATTATCAGCAGCAAGTTTGGACCATAATGCCAATGTGCACACGTTCTGAATACAGGAAACGCTCGCCACCAAACCCACAATTTCAGGCAACACAAAAACAGGAATTGGCCAAATATTTTAGTCACTAGATAATGTTGAGCATCACAAAGGTAAGGATATCAGTGCCGTCCACCGTGTGTTCAGTGCAAGTGCCCTGATACTAGAGACCTGACTGACCACAGCATACTCAATGTAATCAGATGTGACCAATGAACGCTCTTTATTCTCTAATAATTGAATGTGCTAAAGACAAGACAGAAGCCGCAGAAATGAACACAGTTAGCAGAAAGGTTGCCCCATATAAAGTGTAACGGTAATATAGAGGCAGTAAACTTAATTGAAGTACTTTAGGGGCCTGTATCATATAAAAGCCACATAATG